>CM040122.1:191386803-191583822 GCA_022559845.1 Amorphophallus konjac | reverse complement strand
TTCGCGATCAAGTAACAAGTAACAAGTAACAAGAGATTTTTGTCATAGACGCAACAAGCAAGCAAGTATTTCGGTGTAATGTCCCATCATGTCATTAGCATCCCATGGGCTCAGTAATTTTTTGGGCGCTCCCCCCAGGACCAGACCGGGCCCTTATGATGCGATGGCATTTATTTTTATGGGCCCAAAGTCCCACACGTCCAGACATTCAGTCAATTTTAATGGCCAATTAATCAGAGGAATTTCTGTCAAGAGTATGAGTTTTTAAGGACTAACATGTCCTTGGATTCCAGACAAAAACTCGGTTGATACGGTCACCTCGGTGCCGCTTTACAAGAACTGGACCAAAACTCGGTCCACGGGGTCAAGAAAGAACAGCTGACAGTATACCGTTCAAGTGTGTAAGTAATCCATTCTACTGGAGTAATAGGGCCTAAAACAGCAACTTAACAATCAATTTAATCCTAATTATCAAGTTAATATATCAAGGATTATCCATTATCATTTGCATTAAACCAATTTGCCAAAGGATGATTCAAGATGATAAGGTAAAGGAACAAGCTCGTACAGGAATGAAATAGCATGCATTAACAGAGATTTAGTTTCACCATTAACCACTAATTATGTGGGTTTCTATTTAACCATTGTATGAAGATGACAAATGGCATGTTTTTACACTACGTTTGCACGTAGGGACCAATGTTAATTAAAATCAAAGGGGTACATAAATAGGTTACTGGTTCTTCAAGAATATACTTTTCAATTGGTCTAAGTTAAATGGGTCGATCCCCTAATGATTCGGATCGATCCTTGGGTCGAAGAACGACAAAAACTGGGTTTCTGGTACACGGGTCGACCCCTGGGGTCGAGCCCTGTAAAAATGGGGTCTGCCAGTGAGATGGGTCGACCCCTGGGGTCGACCCCCACAATTTCTGCAGAATGGGTCGACCCCCACACTCTGGCTGTATGGGTCGACCCCAAGGGTCGACCCTTGCTGGGTGCTGGATGGGTCGACCCATGGGGTCGACCCTCGGGCCTGCCAGGGCTCCCAGAAAACGGGTCGACCCCAGGGGTCGACCCCTGCAAGAACAAAAATGGTTTTAACCTCCGGAAGACGTATAAACTCACCCAATTGAGATCCAATTGAGTTGGGATCTTAACCACATGATCTAGGGTTATTAATATACATACTGGGGTCATAAAACAAGCGATTTGAAACACTAATTTCAACAAAAATCAATTAAATCTTAACCTATTCTATGATGCACACATGAAAAACCTAGATATTGACATGCTTCTACTAAATCGTGAAATTCTCTCAATATACATAACGAAATTTGGGGCTTCTCATGTCAAAAGAAAGATAACTTGATGCTTAATCCAACCATATATGATAAGCTATATGTGGATCAAGTTTTATAACTCAAAATCAGCCCGCAATCAAGCTCTACTCAAAGGGTCACAATATAAATCAAGTTCTAGACATGCTCTCACTAAAAATCAAAATTCGCCAAGCATGCTAAATGCAAATTGGGGCTTTCTACGTTAAATGAAAGCTAACAACATGCTGATTACAACATATAAATTAATTAGAGTTTTGGCATGTTAAACCTACCTCAATCGAAGAGAGAACTTAAAACCCTAGAATGAAGAACGAACTGGATCACCCTTCACAAAACCCACGATAGCTCTCTAGATACCTGATAAAAATTGGGGCTTTTAGTCCCACTCGATAGATCTCGTCGAGAGGAACAAAATCATATATTCATGATCGAATTTTGGTTGAGAATTCCTACCTCAATTGAAGAAACAAAGAAGGAAGAAGGAAGCCGACGACCTGCCGACACACCTCCACAAATCGAGCAAGATCTTCCTAGATCTGAAACTTCAGCGAACCCCACAGCCACCAAAAGAAACTAGACTCGAAGAGCTTTCTATCTATAGCTCACACAGCTTCTGGAGAGTTCTGAGCTGTGAGAAATCGACGGAACAAGAGACGTGTTAAAACGGCACCGAAATGGTTGACTCCACCAAACTCGGCCGGCTGCGCCTCCGAGGGTTAGGTTTGTGTCGAATTGATTAAGGGCTATTAATCCTTAGCTCATGGCCGTTCATTTGCCTCTGATTTGAGCTAATTTGGTTGAGTATTAAGTCCGAATTTTACGTTTTAAACTAAGGTTAGGTAAGGGTCAAAAAGTGTGCACTTTTGGGCCTAATCTCCAATTAGATCTAACCACGGATTTATAATGGCTTAATGACAGAAGATAAAGTTGTTGTCTACATCGACTTTAACCTGTTTACTATTTTTATGGATTTTTAAAAGGTGGTTGAATTTTCACTTATTCTATTTCTAACGAATTAAATATTAATAAATCTGAAATTCAATTATTAATTCAATAAAAATTCAATTCTTAATTAATAAAAGCTTAATAAATATATTGGGCTCAATTAAATAATTCGGGATCTTACACTTAACCTCAGTCCAGTTGCTGTTAGTGCGGCCCAGAGTCGACCGCACAAGTCTTGAGCGGTCAAGTAGGAACCGCATATCATCCAGAGATGAATTTTCTCCGTGTTTTATAGTTTTGAAATCAAGAACATGATAGTTCTTGATAATTTGAACTTCTTGACAGAAATTCTGGACAGTATCTCTTCAACTTAGCCTTGGGATGTTCCAAGGTAAGTTTGTACTTGATTGTAATTGGCCATTTTAACTTGATTAAAGTCTAGACGGAACTTGGGATCTTGGATCCAATAAATCAATGCCAATGCACTGTAGGGGCCCGGTCTGGTCCTGGGGAGAGCGCCCGAAAAGTACTTGTGCCCATGGGAGTTTGTAATGACATGGTGAGACATTGCACCGAGTGCATGACTAGCGTGATGTCTATGACAATGATCTCTTACTTGAATCGTGTTTGACTTGGTTACATTCTTGCTTGTTGGCCAATTTCCTGTAATTTTCTGTTATATATATTGTTCTTAACTTGCAATTCTTGTAGTTATATCATTCTACCATATTGTTATTCCATTCCATTCTTTAGTGCTTTCTTTTATTATGTTGTTTCATTCGATCGTTATTTCTTTTCTTTCTGTTTCATACATGTAATTAATTGGTTAATCACTTACACTTGCCTGTTGTTACCTACTGAGCGTTCGCTCATATAGTTGTTTTCCCCCCTTTCCAGGTAGCTTAGGTGAAGATTCACATATGGATGGGAATGGGCAAGAGTGATGACTTGGAGTGTATCAGCTAGTCGTTATGTTGAGATTATTATAGTTGTTTTACATCTAGCTATGTCTTAGAACTTGTGTTAATTTTTGTAACAGAGTCGAGTAGAGATTATGCTTGATTATGTTTAAGTCAGCTTGATGGTAATTGTAATAAAATTGGAGTTATGTCTGTTTATGGCATTATGTTAATTCTTAGCTTAGCATGTTATCTTTACTAGCGTTTTCTACTGCCGGTCCCGATATTCCGCGTCGGGGCGTAACAGTTTGGTGGTATCAGAGCCTAGGTCTTCTGATATTCCTAGGTTCTCTAAGTTCTAAGATCCTAAGTGATACCGTAGGACCTATAACCTTGTTATAAGTCTAAGGACCCAACCTGGTGAGATTTGGGTAGAAGACTGGGGTTGAGTTAATAATCTAATTACACGATTATCCATTCTTAATTGAACCTAATATATCCTATTCCACGTGTAGGCTTTTGCAATGGCAGGAGAATGCACAGAATGGAGGAACTTGCAGTGTACAGTTCAAGGACTTACTCAGGCTTTGCAACAAGTGGCCCAAGGAGGAGCTGCAAACCATGGCACTGGCGACCTTTATCGGAACTTTCGTGGGATGAATCCCCCGCGATTGTCCCCCCGCCAGTGGCGGGGTGGACACCGCCCCTCCCCCCTCCTGCGCAGGTGGCAGGAGGGCACGGCTTCGAGCCGCTTTCCCCTCCCCCCAAAAAAAAAAATTAAAAAAAAAAATCCCCCGCGATTTGGAGGCTCGACTGACCCTGATGTAGCCGAGCACTGTCTTGAAGAGATAGGGAGGATTTATGAAGTGATGCAATGCAGCGATCAAGAACGTGTCCTCTTGTCGACCTTTCAACTTGAACGTGATGCGAGGACATGGTGGGACGCAGTGAAGGCTACCCTTGGTGATAGACAAGTCACATGGGAAGAGTTCAAGGAATTCTTCAATGGTAAATATTTCTCTGATAGAGTACAAGAGAAGAAGGCGGCTGAGTTTGCTACTTTGAAGCAACGAAATCTTTCCATAGCTGAATATGAAGCTCAGTTCTCTCGACTATCTCGTTATGCTACTCACTTGATATCTACCGAGAAGATGAAGGCTAAGCGCTTTCTTAATGGGATAAAGCTGCAGTATATCAACAAGTTGGCACCAATGGAAATTCAAACTTATTCCGAGATGGTGAGAAAGGCTCAAGTATTGGAAGATACTTTAGAAATGACGGAGAGAATCCATGGGAAGAGTGTTAAGATTGAACAACACCATACTGGTTCTGGGAGTATCAGGCCTGGTCATGGCAGGAAGAGGCCCATTAGCGGGTCTGGTTCATGGAAGGGCAAGATGCCGAAGATTGAAGACAAGAAGCCTAGCCCTATTGTTCCATTCAAGGGCGTATGCAAGTATTGTGACCGTCCAGGTCACAAGATGGAGGAGTGCTGGCGCAAGCTGGGTGCATGTTTACGTTGTGGCAGTAGGGACCACCGTATTCCCGAGTGTCCCTTTTTATCTGAGCGAGCTACCCCGCTGACACCGCAAGGAATCAAGAAGCAGCAAGGCAAGCTCCAGGCTCTACAAGAAGACGAGACGGGACCCGCCGAGGAAGGTAGACTTGTCGAAGGTACTCTTATTATACATGATAAATCAATTTTTGTTCTTTTTGATACTGGTGTCACTCATTCTTTTATTTCTCGGAGATTTACGAAGTCTTTAGCTGTGAAGCCAATTTTGATGAATTCTCCGTTAGAGATTTCAACTCCTATTGGTTCCGGATCAGCAATTAAGTATTTATATCCTTCCAGTAAGGTCATGATCAATGAACAAAACATACTAGCTGATTTAGTTTGTATGGACATGAAGGATTATGACGTAATCCTAGGAGCAGATTGGTTTGCTAAGTATGAGGCCAATGTTCAGTGCAGATCTAGTTTTGTGTCTTTCACTAGACACCCTGGACTTTCTTTTATAGGAACTAGACACCATAAGTCTGTTCCACTTATTTCGGCTCTTCGAGCTGATAAGCTGATGGGGAGAGGATGTAAGGCTTTTCTAGCCTTTGTTTCTGTGACCCCTGAGCAGAAGATTGAGATCGAGGATTTTTCTGTCGTCCGGGATTTTCCAGATGTCTTTCTTGAGGAACTACCAGGACTTCCTCCTGAAAGGGAAGTTATCTTTTCCATTGATCTAATTCCTGGTGCGACCCCTATTTCCAAAGCTCCTTATCGTATGTCTCCTGCGGAGCTAAGGGAACTAAAGCAGTAGTTGATGTAATTGCTTGAGAAAGGGTTCATCCGTCCTAGTACTTCCCCGTGGGGAGCCCCTGTATTATTCATCCGGAAGAAGGATGGTTCGATGAGGTTGTGCATCGATTATCGGTAATTGAACCAGTTGACTATCAAGAACAGATATCCATTGCCAAGGATTGATGAGTTATTTGATCAGATAGCAGGAGCTCAGTATTTTTCTAAGATCGACCTCCGATCTGGATATCATCAGTTACGAATTAAGGAGGAGGATATCTATAAAACAGCCTTCCGCAGCAGGTATGGGCATTTCGAATTTGTAGTAATGCCTTTTGGGCTAACGAATGCACCTGCAGCTTTCATGCAGCAGATGAACGATGTGTTTTGGCCCTATCTTGATCAATGGGTCGTGGTGTTCATAGATGACATCTTGATTTATTCTAAGAGTGAGGAGGAGCATGCTGAACATTTGAGGATGGCATTGTAACTATTGAGAGATCATCAGTTATATGCCAAATTTAGTAAGTGTGATTTCTGGCTGCAAGAGGTGTCCTTTCTAGGGCATATTATCACAAAAGAAGGCATTTCTATTGATCCTTCGAAGGTAGAGGCAGTAAAGAATTGGGCTAAGCCTACTAATGTGACTGAAGTGAGAAGTTTCCTAGGCCTAGCAGGTTACTACCGAAGGTTTATTCAAGATTTCTCCAAGATTGCGGTACCTCTGACAAGATTAACCCGCAAGGAGATCAAATTTGATTGGTCAGAAGATTACGAGCGAAGCTTTCAGACCTTGAATGAATGTTTGACTACTGCACCTGTTTTGGCTTTACCTTCTAGTGAAGGAGGTTTTGTGGTATACACTGATGCTTCAGGTATTGGTTTAGGGTGTGTACTCATGCAGCACGGGAAAGTGATAGCCTATTCTTCTAGGCAGTTGAGGAAGCATGAAGAGAATTATCATGTTCATGATTTGGAGCTAGCAGTAGTGGTGTTCGCCTTGAAGATATGGAGGCACTACTTGTATGGAGAAGCATTTACGGTGTTTTCAGATCATAAGAGTTTAAATACTTATTTTCTCAGAAGGAACTCAATATGAGGCAGTGAAGATGGCTGGAGTATTGTAAGGACTTTGATTTCTCCATTAAGTATCATCCTGGAAAAGGCAATGTTGTGGTAAAAGCCGCAAGCCTATAGCTAAGTTGTCAAGCCTCATGTTACAAGAATGGAAATTGTTGGAGCAGTTAGCTAGTTTGAATCTTAATGTTGACAAGGATCGGATTATGATTGCTCAGATTCAACTTAAGCCCGAATTATTGATGAAAATCAAGTCTCTGCAAGATGATGACCCAGAGTTGGTAGAGATCAAGGGAAGTTTGAGTAACAGACCTGACTTCATGATGGCTGATGATGGAAGATTGTTATTTCAGGGAAGAACTTGTGTACCTGATGTAGCTGAGATGAAGAGTAAGATCCTCGAGGAAGCTCATAGAACCAGATACACCATTCATCTTGGAGGTACTAAAATGTTCAAGGATTTGAAAAGATCTTTTTGGTGGCCGAATATGAAAAGGGAAGTGGCAGACTTCGTAAGTAGATGCTTAGTTTGTCAGCAAGTCAAGGCTGAGCATTTCAGACCAGCAGGGAAATTGAAACCCCTTGATATACCCCAATAGAAGTGGGAGAGCATTGGCATGGATTTCATTATGGGTCTACCCATGACTCGTAGTGGATTTGACGCAATATGGGTGATTATCGACAGATTGAGAAAATCGGCTCATTTCTTATCCATTAAGTCTAAATGGAGAGCTGATGTTTTTGCTGCTTTGTATATGAAGGAAGTGGTAAGACTACATGGTATACCAGTTAGCATTGTGTTTGATAGAGACCCCAGGTTCACTTCTCATTTTTGGAAAGGATTGCAAGAGTCCTTGGGAACTCGTCTGAATTTCAGTACTGCTTTCCATCCACAAATAGACGGATAGACTGAAAGGACCAACCAGATAGTGGAAGATATGCTTAGAGCCTGCATGATTGACTTTGCAGGTAGTTGGAGTGATCATTTGGCATTGGTTGAATTCGCTTACAACAACAGTTTCCAGTCTAGCATTCAGATGGCTCCATTTGAAGCTTTGTATGGTAGAAGCTGTCGATCCCCGTTATGTTGGGACGAGGTAGGTGAGAAGCAATGGCTTGGACCAGATCTCATTTCTGAATCGTCCAAGAACATCCGTATTATCAGAGATCGGTTGCAAGTAGCACAATCAAGATAGAAGAGTTATGCCGACACCAGGAGGAGAGTTTTGGAATTTCAGGTTGGTGAGCATGTGTTTTTAAAGGTCTCTCCTATGAGGGGAATTCGAAGGTTTGGTATTCAGGGCAAACTGAGTCCAAGATCCATTGGTCCATTCGAGATTCTGGAAAGAGTGGGGAAGGTTGCTTACCGTTTGGTACTATCACCTCAGTTATCTGGAGTACACAATATTTTCCATGTGTCTATGTTACGGAAATATGTGTATGATCCCACTCACATTATTCAGCATATGGACTTCGAATTGAAGGAAGATCTGACTTATGAAGAAAGATCGATCAAGATTTTAGATCGGAAGCAACAACAACTCAGGAATCGTTCCATACCGATGGTTAAAGTGCAGTGGAGTCGGCGTGGAACTAAAGAAGCTACTTGGGAGTCAGAAGATACTATGCGGAGACAGTACCCCGACTTATTCTAGGTGAGCTGTGTCACTCCCACTTTTTATTAAGTGCATTGAATTTGGAGGACCAAATTCCTTAAGTGGGGGAGGGTGTAATACCCTAATTTTTTGAGAAATTAATTAGTAATTCAAAATTATTTGAAATTAATTAGAATAATTCCTTAATAAATAGAATGAGTTATATTTCGACTATTTTATAAAAATCCAGAGAAATTATATTCTTCTAGAGAATAACATGTTTAACAAACTTATCTTCTGTGACCAACCCAAATAAAATCTGTAAGTAGGGTGAATTAGTAGATTAAGCCAAAATTGAACACTTAGTTAACCATACCTTGAAACGTCAAATTCGAGCCCAATACTCCATCAATTGAGCCCAAACCGGTGGCAAATGAAAGGCCAGGATGAGAGGATCATTTACCCTCTCTTAATCTCCCGAAACCCAAACCCTAGGAGATGCATTCGGCGGAGTTTGGATCGAGTCAACTATTGTGGCGGCGTTCACATCAACCCGACTTGCGTGGACGAATACTCCGCGCATAGAACCCTCCAGAAGGTGTGTGACCTATAAAAATGAAGCTCTCTAACCCTAGAATCGTTTAGAACCAGCGGCGGCTGCAGAAGAGTTAGATCGAGGGAGATCTCCAGCGATTAGTGGCTGCGTGTACCGGCGTCTTTGGTTTTCTTTCTCCTTCCTTCTTCATCCGATTCAGGTAGGTGATAGCAAGCCAAACCCTACAAATAATATATGGTTGGAAGCATCATCGTGTCAACTTTTCATTGATATAGAAAGCCCTAAATTTTATCAAGTGTGCTACGAGAATTTTAGGTTTTAGTAGAAGCATGTCACATTTAGGGTTATAATTGTTCCCTTTCGATTAAGTATTAATTTCATGCTGTAAACATAAAATTGATTCGTGCATCTTGTATAGTTTTTCGTGCTCTTTCTTTTGATAGTAAAAGCCCAAAATTTCATATTTTATATCGTGCGAATTTCATGTTTTAGTTCTGACCCTAGAAACCTCGCCGGAGTCGGGCAAGGTGAGGGGGCAGCGACCTGTCTGGACTTGTGCAGCCATACGATAGACTGCACATCCCAGACAGGCGGCCTGTTGTGGACCGTATATATGTTTCTGTCTCTGATCGTGTCCCTTGAACGTGCGGCCGAGCCCTAACCACATGTCTTTCTTGCGGCCAGTTCCAGACCGCACATCCCTCCAGGCGGCACACTACCGACCGTCCATATCCAGCAGGTCTTCGGATCTGAAGGGACATGTGCGGCCAGTCTATGACCGTTCATGGGGATGTAAGGTCTAGAACCGACCGCACATCTATAACAAAATGGATTAATGGTCATTTCAGTATGTTATGTTAGTAGATTAGTGGTTAATTACATGTTAGCAACACACCTAATAAAGTGTAATTCATGACAGTAAATCATTCTTGCTGATTTATTTAATTTGAGCTTGATCTTGATTCATCTTTCCAATGAATGTCAATTTTAATTGTGCATCCTTTATAATTGGAATGGCTATTAGGTTTTCACTTGTTATAACCATTAATCTTTAACCATTTGTATCCCCCTAGATTTGTATTGGACTCCATCGAACCGATGTGTTTTGAGTTAGTCCGAATTGGACTAACAAGGACTTGCGCGGCCATTTGTGGACCGCATATATCCCTGAACGGCCCATTATAGACCGTTTATCCCTGGCTTATGCCAATTAGTTTGGCCGATTAACCTTGATCCATCTTCGGCCAATCCCTGATTTGATCAGTCCAGTAGACCCTAGGCCGACCAGCAGACAGTGGGCTGTACACTGGTTCAGTTCCACCCTGCCTATGGAAGCCCGGGAGCCCACTTGGGCTAAATTCTAACTCATGGTTAGGCCCTGTGTTGTGCGGCCAGTAATTGACCGTACATCTTACATGCGCTCCTGAGTGGACCGTTCAACTAATGAGCGGCTCTGTCAAGACCGCATATCCTGACCTCGATTTTGTAAACTTCTGGCCTTGTACGGCCTAATCCCTACCGTTCATATAGAAGTGTGGCCCTTGAGCAGCCGTTCAACCTTGACCTCCCGAGGGCTTAACCTCAGCCCAGTTGCTATTAGTGCGGCCCAGAGTTGACCGCACAAGTCTTGAGCGGTCAAGTAGGAACCGCATATCATCCGGAGATGAATTTTCTCCGTGTTTTATGGTTTTGAATTCAAGAACATGATGGTTCTTGATAACTTGATCTTCTGGACAGAAATTCTAGACAGTATCTCTTCAACTTAGCCTTGGGATGTTCCAAGGTAAGTTTGTACTTGATTATAATTGGCCATTTTAACTTGATTAAAGTCTAGACGGAACTTGGGATCTTGGATCCAATAAATCAATGCCAACGCACCGTAGGGTCCCGGTCTGGTCTTGGGGAGAGCGCCCAAAAAGTACTTGTGCCCATGGGAGTTTGTAATGACATGGTGAGACATTGCACCGAGTGCATGACTAGCGTGATGTCTATGACAATGATCTCTTACTTGAATCGTGTTTGACTTGGTTACATTCTTGCTTGTTGGCCAATTTCCTGTAATTTCCTGTTATATATATTATTCTTAACTTGTAATTCTTGTAGTTATATCATTCTGTCATATTGTTATTCCATTCCATTCTTTAGCGCTTTATTTTATTATGTTGTTTCATTCGATCGTTATTTCTTTTCTTTCCATTTCATACATGTAATTAATTGGTTAATCACTTACACTTGCCTGTTGTTACCTACTGAGCGTTCGCTCATATAGTTGTTTTCCCCCCTTTCCAGGCAGCTCAGGTGAAGATTCACAGATGGATGGGAATGGGCAAGAGTGATGACTTGGAGTGTATCAACTAGTCGTTATGTTGATATTGTTATAGTTATTTTACATCTAGCTATGCCTTAGAACTTGTGTTAGTTTTTGTAACGGAGTCGAGTAGAGATTATGCTTGATTATGTTTAAGTCAGCTTGATGGTAATTGTAATAGAATTGGAGTTATATCCGTTAATGGCATTATGTTAATTCTTAGCTTAGCATGTTATCTTTACTAGCATTTTCTACTGCCGGTCCCGATATTCCGCATCGGGGCGTGACACCTGAACCTCTAAGCAGGTGCAGCTCGCAACGGCCAATCTCTATCCGAGCCAATGTGTAACACAGCGTCATTACGCTCGAGCCCCCATGAGTCAGGATAGCCATATTAATGGCCCTTGAACCTCGAAGCAGGGACAGCTCACAAGGGCCAATCCCCATCGAGCCACAACCCCAGTCGGTACATCCCCTACTCTCCGAGCCCATCTCACGGCTCGAGAGTAGAGGGGAAGGCAAGTGGAGAGGGGTAAATTTGCGGCCCAAAAGATATGTGGCCCAAAGCGGCCCAACTCCGCAGAGCCCAACAAGTGAAAGCCCCATTATTGGGCCCACTTACCAAGAAGCCTAACTCACTCGGACAGACACAACCTAGGCGGCCTCCTGGCCAGCGAGTCCGAGTAACTGTCGCTCGAAGAAGAGCCCAAACGGCGGCCGAGTGTAACCGGCCAAGGGAAGCCCGGGAGTCAAGATAGAGGAAGGGTAAGCGCCCTCAAACGAGGGAGAGCCCGTATTTAAGGGGTAACGCCCCATGAACACTCCTTCTCCCCCTGTCCCCAAAAGAATGAACCACTATATAAACCAAGGGAAGCCTTTCGAAAAGGTAAGCGATTCTTAGCACTCTCAGCCACCCGTATTGGTGGAGAGCGGTCTCGTGCCCCCCCCCCTGTCTCATTCTTCTCCTCCGCACAGTGCTCTATTATTTTGCTGACTTAAGCATCAGATGATTTTTCCCATGGTTTTTCTCCTGGGCCTCCTGATCCGTTTCTCACCTTGCAGAGTTCTAATCTAGCGTGGCCACATTCGGTGTTCGAGGAAGGTCGGACGGCTCAGGCTTCAACACGAGATCATGCCTCTTCAAAAAAAACATGGGGAATTTATCTATAATTATTTAATGTGAATCCTACATATAATGCACATTATATGCATGCCATATGCATCGAAATTTTGTCTCCGTATCGGACACCTTTCTCCTACAACCATAAATAAAAGAAAGAAAATATATATTATATATCCTTTCTCTTTTCTTTCAAAATTTTGCGTGTGTCCAAACAAACACTAACAAATTAAAGACAGTGGGAAGTTGTCACCTAAAAGTCATCAAGTGATGAATAAGAATTGGCAGTTGAAAGATATCAATTAATCAAGTAGTGCCTGATATGGTATGTTGATTGATATAAGATAGTGCCAAGTAGAAGCATTCAGTGCATCAAGGGTATCGCCTAAAGGATACAACAACTGATAGTGACAGGCAGAGGTTGTTGCCTATTAATAGTTGATATGGGGCCAATCGGATGATAGTTGAAAGGATATCAGGCAGAAGGCTAACAATGAGTGTGCATAATTTGCTGAAGGGAACAATACATAATAGATATCAGCCGATGGCAGTTGAATGACTATCGCGTGAAGGCTGTCAATTGGAAGGAGTTTAGTCATCGACTGCCTCCTCATCGACTGACACTGACACTGACACTGAAACAATTGGAAGCATCAGTTGGAAGCTATCAGCTTGAATTAGCGAACAAATGCCATCAATTGACAGGTAGTCACAACCTTGTGACTTAAGCATTCAATAAATGCAACAACTAATGATAAGCACAAGCTGGTGGCTGATGATGGACAAAAGGATATCGACCGCCGCATTAGGCCTACTAACTAGAAGATCAAGTGGAAGCCTTGTTGATCACTAGAGAAGAATTTGATGAAGGATTCCAACTAATAAATTTAATGAAGGCTTGTATCAACTATCAATACGTAGAAACATAACGAACTGATATATTTTTTTGTTCCAACGTACCTATTGATTGAGCAATCAGTTGGAAGATGTAACTATGAATAAAGTCAAGGACTTAATCGATTGAGGGACATGTGTGGGCTATCAACTGAAAAACTAGCTGAGTACAAAAATTTTGCCTAAGTTATGTCGTCACGCAAAATATGAGTTTGAATAATGAGCAAGGGTCTAATTAAACTGTCCCCCTTTTTAGCGATGTCAAGATTTTTACAAAAAAAAAAAACTTTCCACAAAAATCTTCAATCCCCCCTTTATGTCACATATATATATATATATATATATATATATATATATATATAATGGGCATTCAGATTCGTACATATTAGATATTCTCCCCCTTTTTGTCATTTAGCAAAAGGGGGCATTAGAGCAAATACGTATACATGAAAGAAGGGACAAGTGAGAAATGGAATGAATTTTATTAAATCATTAAGGAAGAATCTTTAGGGGGAAATCCACCTGTTATTGAAGTTAATTATGAAATATTAGGATATAAGGATAGATATCTGAGCCTAATATATAATCGCAATTCGTTAAATATTTACAGTTACAATTTAAACTTGTGAAGCATATATATTAAGATTTAATGTATCATCTTTTGGAGGAAGATTATATCCATTTGACAGAATATCATTATATATACGTCACCATTTAACATCATGATCGATTGTGACTTTCACAAGCTTGTAAGTGTACAGATCGAAGAAAATATATATGTCTTTCCCTGTGGAGATTTGAAAATACGAAGATATGTCATGATCTGTGGAGATCTAACCATCATTCAATTTGTAGGTATCCAACAGGAAGTTCCTTGTACATTAAATGCTTACGATGTTTAAACCTCAACCAAACCAAAAAACTGTCTGTCTTATCAACCATGTAACCTGCCTTCTTGTACATGTTTAATGGACTCTTATCTCTCAGCCTGCAGTGAAGATACACCACACTTGAATTGCACACCTTCAAAACTAAATCTTCACATGCTTTCAGCAGTTGCCATCCAATGTGCCTCCTAATGACAACAAAAATGCAAACTATATATATTATGTACATGATGTGCTGGTAGTAAGTACAAGTGCTCACCATATATATATATATGTGTGTGTGTGTGTGTGTGTGTGTGTGTGTGTGTGTGTGTGGTATATCACACATTTTGTCTTCATTAATATGAAACAGCATGCATGATACATAAGATAGATCTTTATGATAATATTAGCTCAAATCTTAAAGCCATATATTTGTGCCTATAACAATTGTAGATATCATTAATCAAAATAAAATCACAAGGATTTCTTGATCAGTGTTAATTACGTTCTTGGCAATGCACAAATAATTTCGTCCTACAAAAAATAAGATTTCTATACCTTTATTGAAAAACTATATATTAATTAACACTTAATTTCTCTTTTAAAATTCTATTGTTTTTTTCCCTTTCACATGTATATATATATATATATATATATATATATATATATGTACTAGTATATATCATCGTAAAAATCTTTCCAATATCATAAAAGTCCAATTGTTAAAAGTATGTTTCGAATGAAACTTCACCACATTCATAAGAAAATTAATTTGTTGACGTAAGTAGAGCCTTCAAAAGCCCTTAATTTTATGCCCGGCCCGGTACGCGCTTCCAACGGCGATAAACATATATATACATAATGTGATAAATCAGCATTAATTAGTTCACAATATATAGCATGTCATCACACATTGCATAGTCATAATATAACGTGTACCCAACCTCATATTTAAACATGTAACTTCACATGACGTGACATGTACCGTCACCACTTTCACATGTCTAAATGGCCGGCTAAATACTAAGTAGTAGTTTTAAGTTGCACTACATGATATAAGTTATCAAAGACTACACGTATCTTTCTATGAGTAATATATGACTACGTACATGATATAACTTATATCTTTCTATGATATAAGTTAGACGATGGATGACTACTCTGACTTAAAAGGAAAAGAGAAACCCTAAAACAGCTGTATTTAGAATTATCTTTAACACATTTTTATTGTAATCATGAAAACTAATTAACTAGCGATAAGTGTAATGGTCAAATAAGTATAATTATGTAATCAAGACTCTGCCCAACAGCAATGAACCTGGGGACAACAATAGAAGAAGAAGAAGAAGAAGAGAGAGAGAGAGAGAGAGATCAGAATTCGGTTGTCAGAGAAAAAAAAATAAAAAAAGAAGAAGAAGAAGCCAACAGCATTCCAAAAAAATAGTTGGTTGGAGCAACGCGCACCTTCTGAAATCCTTCATCACGGTCATGTTCACGATGTAGGGGGCGCCCCTCGGTGGCGCCGGTGCCGGGGGACCGTCGCCGTCCCCCATCTCGTCGAACCACACCTCGGCGGTGCACACCAGGTGCGGCGGCCCCGCCGCCGCCCCCTCTCCCTCCCGGTAGAACCCCACCAGCGTGGCGGCGTGGGGGCGCACCACCCTCTTCTTCTCCAGGTACTGCCGCACCCAGAACTCCAGGAACCGGACCTCCCGGGGCGGGATCCGCATGGCGTCGGCGAACGACGAGGCCAGCAGCTTAGCGGCGGCGCCCACGTCGTCCCCAGGAGCCATGGAGCGGACCTCCAGCGTCCCTCCGTCGTCGACCTTGGCCTTGTACCGGTAGCCCTCGAGGGTCCGGATGAGCACCTCGTCGGGGACGAGGGAGGGGCCGCCCTTCGGAGCTCCGGCGACGCGGGGGACGCCGCGGGGCGTCGCCGCGGGGGAGGAGGAAGACAACGAAGGGTGGACGGGCCTGCCGGAGGACTGGCCAGCGCCCCCGTCGAGCGAGCAGTAGCATGGCAGGGAGGCGAGGTTTGGAGACAGAGAGGACCAGCTGCTGCTGCCATAGGAGGAGGAGGAGAAGGAAAGTGGCAGGGAGTGGGATCTGCTGAAGTGGGCGTCCAGGGAAGAGCGACATGTTGACGGAGCAGCCATTGCTCGGCAGAAAGGAAGGGGAGATAATTAAGGCGGGTACTAGCTAGCTCGGGGCGTGGTTGGACTCGGCTCGAGCTCCCCATGGCGCGGGGACATTATTATTATGAATGGAGAACCAGGAAGGGGGTAGCTAGGGGGTGGAGGCAGAGGCAGGGGGATCGATGCCGGCATCAGCAGAAAGATGGGTTCTTGCATGTCGACAGACGGGAGTAGCTGAAGCAACGCAAGGGATCCACATATCTGCAGACAGCAAATCTACGCGGGATTGTGACAGAGAAGGTGGGGGGGGGGAGACCTTTGTCGCGCGCTTTATTCCAACTATGGCCGTGCGGTGGGAGCATATGTAGTCCTTGCGTCGTAAACAGTGTTTTAAAATCAGTTCCGACCCGATCGACCGTATCGGTTAATCCGTAATCCGATCTCAAAATCGGGTTAAAATAATACTTAGATCGTTCAAGACCTAAAATTAGTTCAAATCTGATTACTCGGCCCAACTCGATCAATCTGGTCCAACCCGATAAACTCAGTGTGACCCAGACGGGTTAAAGACATATTTTTTATTTTTTATTTTTTTATCATTAGTTTAAGTTTTAATTTAATCTTTTGACGTTATCATTTAATGATATTAACGAAGGATTAACATAATTTTTAGAAGTTGAAAAGACTTGGGCTATAATCTTCCAACTTCTAGTCTTTCTAATTCTAACTTATTCCCTACGTCGGTACGTGCGGTCTGCAAAACAACAGAAGGAAGAAGATGAAGACATGAGAATACTCGTAGAGGAGATGAAGACAAGGAATAAGATAAAAATCCGTTGACATATGAAAATTTAGATGAAGAAGAAATTTTACTTCACACACTATAAAACTTTTAGTTTACGAGATACTAATTGTAGTTGATAAATTGTCACATGTAATATTTATTTAATATATTTTTTGTTCCTTTTCTAGACTATCTCAGTGGTTGTTTAATGGATTTATTTTTACAATATATGTTAAAGTGTATATTTCGTATTTCTAACTTAAGATGTATGAAAATTCTATGACGATAAATAATATTGATATTTACTGTTCTAGTATTACGGGTCGTGGGTTAATCCGAACGGTTAAACTATTGACCCGTGACCCACTAATTTAACCGGGTCAAGATCCGAGTCAAATTTTAAAACATTGATCATAACTTTCGGCTATGTTCCCGAGGTCACATTGATCAGTTCATTTGTGACGTGCAGTTGTGGGCATTTTGTCAAACAAATGGGGTTCTGCGACCTTTAAGAGATTCTTGCTCATCTTCTTGCTTTGATATTCCTCGGTGGTGGGCAACTTCCGCCCCCCCCCCCCCTTTTTTTTTCTGTGGAGTGATTGTAGGTTTAGGGTTCTAGGTTTTACATCTCTCTCTCTCTCTCTCTCTCTCTCTCTCTCTCTCTCTCTCTCTCTCTCTCCCCTTCATGTTATTATAATGCATCTTACATCACGTGTATGCATGTTTGCACTCACCACCATGCTTATGCTTGTGCAGTTAAATAATCTTTATTTTTATTTTTTTTTTGTTGGCGGTTGGTTGGGGAGGAATCTACTGTGGCTTGTGATTTAGGACTAGAATTCATCTTTGTTATTTATTGCCAAAGGAGAACCGGATACTGGTGAGGTGACTACAACCTGCAGGTACCATCTAGGAGACAACTCACCTCAAAACATGTTTGCATTTTGATCTCCAAAAATCTCAATATATATAATCATGAGTAAGTGTACGTCTTTTGATCAGTACATTGCCCTTAGCCATTGATCACATTAAAATTGACATGCATGCAATATGCATGTTTTCATTTACCCTTTTCGATCCACGGACGCTGCTGTACTCGCCAAATTAATTAGTAAGTCATCCTGGCCTCGATCACAAGGATTTTTCATATGTATGAATGGTAAATTCCCCAATTTAGATATTGCCCTTAATTCTTTCAACAAGAGAATCAATAGCTAGGAAACCACTTGCAAAGAAGAGGAAACTCAATCCATTGTCTGAACCATGAGAAAGCTTCACCAGTACTCTTCTTAAAAACATCTCACACCAGCACATAAGAAGATTAATGGTGTACGTAGTGTGTGATTTGTGAAAGTGTTCCGGCACTAATTAAACACACAGATAGATAGATATATATGTGTATATATAATCATCCTTCTCAAAAGCAAAGCAAATTCCCTTGGCCAGAGAGCCCAAGCCAACTTCTTCCTTTCAATATTACTAGTGTAGCAATTAAGATGTATATATAGTTTACATTAATGCTACCGTGCAGAATATTGTCACCTTTGGTTGGGTTCCATGGATTTGTATTAACGTAGACGACCAAGGTGTAATCTCTGTCTAGTTTAAACAATCCAAAGGTTTATATGAAAGATTCTCTCCTACACACTTGGATTAATTTTGATGAATGAACGCTAGCTCTTTGAAGAAGCAAGAACCGTTGCCATCACATGCATATATGGCATCCCCTAACGTGGAAAATTCGGTCTTAATTAATTAATTACTAGATAATTAACATATCAAGTAGAACTTTAATTAAGGGACCTTTTCCGTATAATATTCAACGATGGGATTCGATCTTCACTGTTCTCGGGCATATATATATATATATATATACTCAGAACTGTTAATTCCCACTACAACCGCACTAGCTATTAATCCATGTAGATTTTTTAGGAATGTTGTTCCACACCGTTCGTTTTGGACACGTACGGCATGCCACATTTTATTATTGTCTCAACAAATTTGAAGGATAAACTCAAGTTTATGATCTTAACTAATTCCAAATTTAGGCTCGTGCTCCTAAGTCAAGAATGATCAACTTTTAACAAGCCCTCAGCTTTTCTGAAAGACAAAATTATTCTTAACCATCTGGTTTTTGGACATCAGGCAACAATGAGCCAACAATATAGCATGCCATGCTGGTATTAATTCCTCATTCGTACATCTATTCTTCTTCCTCTTTGGTATACATATACATATACATATATATATACACGCACTGACCTTGCTGTTAATGGCAAAATATATAGATGCTTACTGAGATATATAGCCATGGAATAATCCAAGCTGTGGATCCACCTTGGGCTCTTGTTGAACATTGAATGAAGAGGGCAGTTCAATATTGCCTTTATTATTGTAGGCTTAATCTACTTGCGCTATATAATAATGATACGCCTGACTGCCAAATCAAACCATTTGACTCTTGACAATGACCCATTTGACTTGTTTAACTGTGTACAGTTGACCACGCACTTTGACCTGTTTGCCCTAAGGGAGGGAGGGGGGGGGGGGGGGGGCGAGGAAGGTGCGAAGACGGGGGCGTGTGACAGAGAGGGCAGTCGAGGTTAATATGCGGCAGTTGATGGACCTCCTCCCGCCCCTTCCTCTCACTCAGTACACCACCACCACCACCCATACATCACCGTGATGTACGCTCGTCCGAACACGCCGTCCTGACATGGTAGGCTGATCTCTTCTACTGCCCGGGGTCCCCGGCCAACAGGTCCTCTCGAAGCTCGTTGTCAGCGTCGTCGGTATACGTAGGAAGACGGTGTAGTCGGTGAGGTGGGGGGGGGGGGGGGGGAGGGGCACCGTGACCACGAGGACAGAAACACGCGTACGTAGTGGGGTTCTCGTCACATCTGCCTGCCCATCCTCGTAGAGATCTAATGTGGTGGTGGTGTCGTTGGTGGATGATTTTATCGACTGTCGCACCCCGAACACCTTTTTCCTATCTACGCATATCGACGGGAGCTCAGGGTTGATGAAGCCACCAAGGTGGTGGCAACTTTTGAAACAACGTACATATTATGATAACGTGTATAATTAAACTTTATCTCATAAGAAATGGCATCAAGCCTCTGACCCATTTGCTGCAATGAAAACCAGAAGAAAAGACTTGCCAGAGCAAGTCCACAGTCACGCAACTGACACCAGAACGAGTTTGGAAACCGAGATCCAATTGACAAGAACAATCAAGGGCCTTCTTCCAGAAAAGTTGGTAAGAGGTTTGACTTCATTCATGTTCACAATGACGACGACGACCATCAGCAGGGTCGTACGAAGTAGGGTAATGGTTCTTCGATCACAAAATAAGATACGTACATAAGATAAACACCCTATTCACAACAGAGTTTCCCTTCCTACCGGAAAAAGAGCGAGAAACAAGGCATTGACGGCAACCATGTTCCTTATTCATAGGTTACATGATGGATTTAAAAAATTTAAGAGCAGCCATAAATCCCCAGATTAGCACCAGTCCACAGTCGTTCTCTTTAGCCATCCATGCATTTAAACTAATTCTTGTGTTGCCAAACATTCTTGAGCCATAACCTCTAACTCAGATAAAACATTTGATCTTTATAGAAATTGTTTGTATAACATTTCAACTTTCGACACTTCGGGGGAAAAAAAACTAAGATTACAAGAGAACAATTTGCTGATATAACCATCCAAAATCAGCTGTTCCAACATTAACATTTACACACTCCACGTTAGAACTTAGAAAGTTCGAAGTAGCTTCGAGAGTGGATTTCGTCACTAGAACTGTTCCGTCATCAAAGATTGATGGAAATTGCACTAATCTCCAGGGCAGCATATTTATATATCTAAACGTGACAAAGGGGTTACAAAGACCAAATCTTTAAATCAAAAATTCCAAATGAATTCAACATGGTCTTAAATAATAAATATGATCTCGTATGTTTAAAATTAGTCAAATGTGCAGGGCTATTATCAGGTCCCTATAAAAAATGAGGCCGAAGAATTTTGAGTCCATTAACCATATTTTTTATTTCTGGACTCGCAAACTTCACCTATCAATTTTCTGGAGATCATTTAAGACAACTCCATCTTTGCAAATTGTTCTGCAACATTCATGGCCTCCTCCAGACCAGATGCATCGACGCCCTATTGGTCATCAACAACAGCATTTAGCATCAGCCGGATTGTTGCTGAAAATAGACATTCGGACCATGCAGTCAAGATATGAGCTACTGACCTGTCCCTGAGCGAGTCCACCTTTTCCTCCACCCTTCCCTTTAATAGGTCCAAGGGCAGCTTTGACCCATTTTACGGCTACATTATCCTTGGCGATTTTATCAGGTACCCCAGCATACACAACAGCCTTGTTTGATGCTTCATCCATGCTAAAGACCATAACAGGAATTCCCTGGATAAATCCATTAAGAGATGAGCTTACAATGATAGCATCTATGTAGAGAATGTAAAAATGCATATACAATGCATGCCAAGCGACACGTGGAGAGGATGAAGTTAGCGAAAACAAAAAATAGGCTGTTAAGGCTTAGGCAGCATTTCAAAAAAAAAGAAAAGGATTGGGCACATATGGCAAACGAAGTGCTTCAGTGCATTCAGATCCATGGAATGAAAAAATGCAGAAAGCTTGAAATGAACTCCGACAGTGATGGGAACGAGGGCAACAAGGACAAACTTTGGCCAACCCATGATTCAGAGTACCTCATAGTAGCCTGGAATTACAGGTTTGTACTTGTACTACACATCAGCAGTCTACCAGTGGGAAAATTAAGAACAGATCTCGTTAAAGGAAAGATCACACCATAATTCTGACCACCAAAGTGTTGGCTGACAAGATTGTATGTTAGACAAGAGAAAGCTATATCCAACAGCAGGGTGGATACACAACAGATGACAGGACAATGTGAAAAGTTCACACAAAAAAAGGAAAGTTCCTGAATCATGCATCATAGGCATTGCACCGTGCAGATGCAATGTACATCTCTCAAGTCACGGGTCTCACGGCTACAATTATGTGGATCCACTCTACCCATCCCATCATAACCCCAAGGACATGGCTAGCATCCTAAAATCATAAATAGCAATAAAGAACAACTCTACAAAAAAAAGAAGTAAAAGATGCACCTAGCTATCTTTTCAACCAACCCCTTCCCCCAGGAAAAAAAAACGGAAGAAAAAGGCCTTGTATCCTTTTCCAAACTTGCTGCCAGCCTTGTGATCTCTCATTTTTCACCAATATCATATGATAAACCCATGCCATCAGTCAACAGAGAATTATGAAACTACCGTAGCATGATATGCAGAGGCTTCAGTTTGGGTGTACAAGCACATTCAGAACAGGATCAGAGCGAAGCAATGAGAAGCATCTCAATGGACCATCTAGCACAAGGTTAAGGCAGTCAACAAGGATGGTAACAATGGAAGTTTGACTCCAGGACCAAGACCTAAAGCTGATGGAGAATTTTATGTCGAGGAATCAACAAACAAAAGGGAAAATAGGATGTGGAAAACTTTGTGGTTTATATCTATACCAAAGCTGATCTAAAATGAAACTGGAGAATTAGTGATGTCTATCCATCCTGAATTTTATATGCAACGAAATTAAAGCATCAGAAAATAAGATATGGTAGAAGTCAGAGGCTCAGGTAAAGAAAATGATGCATGAAAGTCTCACAACCTTTTGGTCAATGACTCTTAGTACTGCTTCACGTACAGCACTCGCATCCAAGCCAACCTCCACTTTGGTGACACAAAAGGCTTTCCCTTCTGAAGTGGCAGCCTCTGCCATTTGTGTAGCTACCTCTACTGCTTTCTGGATATTTTGTTTACCAAGCTTCTTTTGTGATGCCATAATTTGATCCTGTCAAAATCATTCAGCAGACTGTGATCATAATGATTTAAGAAATTAAAGAAAGATGTTATCAATTAGAGAAAAGCTTAGTGCAACACCCCACGTAATTACACCGCTGGGCATTGCACCAGTTTAAAAAAAATGGCATGGCCCCCAAGCTAAGCTACCTTAGCGTGGCGGCCACATCACCATCCGATGTGGTGTGGGGACCAAGTAAAAAAAATGTGAACAGTGCAAATCTTTTTGGAGAGGGGGATGGCTGACGTGGGACCCATGCCAATGTAGCTAAATTTTCAAAAAAAAATTGTGCAACACCCCACAGTGCACTGAGCGGGGTGTTGCACTGAGCATTGCTCTATCAATTAACAGAGGAACTAGAAAATGATGTCACAAAACTATAGGAGTTGCAGTTTTACACGGATCATAGTAGTATCATGACATACCTGTAGTTGGGATAGTATCACTTTGAGATCTGCTTTACAAACTGCTGGGATAGCTGCAGCTTCTATCCTATTCTTCAAGGAAGCAACTTTCTGCGACGAAAACAGAATGGATAATCGTCCCACCCTTGTCAGCAAAGCAGCATATGCCTTTCTTTCTATGTTTGTCATATTAAACAACAGAAACAACAACTGCAAGGGGTATACTGATAACCACAAGTACTAAACCAACAATTCCTGCAAGCTGTAAGCATCTCATTCATAGCTAGAAATAGACAACAAGCAAGTGCAAGTTTATCAAGTGATTGTTAGCTAAACAAAGTTAAACAGGATCTGTCAGCCAAGGTCTTCAAAACCGGCACCGGTTTCAGTACCAGTCAGAGTCGGTACCAGTAGCAGCACCGGTATGAACCGGCCGGTATGGTCCCGGCTCTCCCCCACCCCCCTGCCTGCCTCACCCGCAGATGCCACCACCAGCTGCTGCTCCGGCCACCGCAGACGCTGCCTGCATCGTCATCTCCAGCTGCTGCTTCTCTGAGTGTTGCCATCTGCAACTAGGGCCACCGCCAAGGCGCCAACCCCCTACAGCTAGCTACGGCACCAAGGCCCTCCCTTCCAGGTAGAGAAGAAGGGTCGATCGGGTTTATTCTAGACCCGATCGTTCAACCCATTACCCCAAGTTAACTAGATCCGGCCCAATAACCCAGATCTGTTTAACTTAAGTGCATTGGGTAGTGGGTACCTGGTTCGAAAACTGGTCCCTTCTTTCTCTCTTCACTGTGCATGTACCGGCCAGTACCGGGATCCAAGGCCCGAAGCATACCGGCCAAGGCCGATACTGATGTACCGGCCCGGTACAATACGCACCGGCAGTACTGCAGACTACGCTGTCAGCACGGTAGTGCATTCTGTTCCAATTCTGTTTGAATAAAAAAGGTTAGTGAATACAAAATACAGTGATTGCATTTGGGAACTTCACACAAATAGACATGATGGTAGAAGCACTTTTTGACATTTTATCCAAAATGCCCTCATTCTAGTTAACTTAGAATTTTATTCACTAATGACTTATAATATACGACAAACATAAGATAAAATAATGCATGATGTTATTTAGAGCATAAACAGAAAAATAGGCTAATATATGATTGTATGCATAAACATTCAACTTGGATGAATTCTTAACCCAAAGCATAAATATTTGCAACCAGATAAATATGAATCATAATGTAATGACAGCCATGTACAAAAGCAGGGCTCTGCACAAAACCTCAAACCCCAAACCAGAATTGTGTATTCGTGTGGCTCTTCACAAAGCCCCAAATTAAGATCTTGTTGAACCAGCAGACAGGTTTATCTTATCGTCCTTGGCTATGTTATAAAGGCACGTGAGACGCTCACCTAGGCGATGAGGTAACGCGAGGCGCCAACAATTTGCCTCGCCTCAGCCAATCTCGCCTCGGCAATTAGGCAGGGCCGTGGACATCTTTGGGATGAGCCCACTTGGGCCACCCAGACCATTCCTATAACACATGCATGTATAAATTAAGTATTCTTATAGGTTTTACATGTGTTGTTGACATATTTAATAAAATAGATACATATCTGACCTATTTGTAGTTTTAATGAAATGTCCCCTCAAACGCCCTAGGCCATCGCCCAGGAGGCTTGAGGCGACCCTTGGTCGCCTCAGTCGTCTCTCGCCTCCGACTCCATAGGTCCTTGGAGGCAACATATATGTGCAGAAAAAGAGAGGAAGGGAGGGGCATTCATGTCCCTTCCAATTTTTCACCTCCAGCGGGAGATTTCTCTTTCCCCTTGGAGTGGATTTTTCTTCTCCAGTACAAAGGAAAAGTCAAAACTGGAAGTTCCCAAATCCTGATTAGTGTAGGAGAAGTGACTTTTAGGAAGGAGAAGGGTCTCAGGACTTCTCCGTTATTCCCAAATGTAACCACTGCGATAATAGAAAGTGATGAAATTTATTGGATAGGGCCATCCAGCTCAAAACCATAAGGAGTCGAGTGGAGAGGGCTCCATTATTTTAAACATATTTTACTTCTTGTTTTCAATGTGGGACTATTCTAACACACCTCATGTCCAGGCCGACTTAGGCTCTACCACGTCGACTATCACAAATACGGGGTGCATGGCCTGGATCATAACCTTGGACTGATATAATATTAAAATTTATTGGATTGTGTCACCCAACTCAAAACCTTAAGATGTCAAGTGAAGAGCGCTCTATTATTTTAAACACATTTTATTGTCCCTTTTCATTGTTTTCAATATGGGACTATTCTAACCAAAAAAAAAACGTGCATGTTCAAGGTGCCAATTTCTTCTCTTTGTAAGAGACAAGACAAGCATATGAAAGTAAGTATAGTTTTGGATCAAACCTTAATCTGCCTAGGTTAAGTCAATGGGTGATCGGACATGAATGGTTCTCATTTTTCAGAACCCGATGACACTGAACAACATTCTAATAATCAGCGAGGTTCGAGTTGAATAGGCTGAAATGTGTTGGTTTTTGGCCCACGAATCAAATGTAAAATCAGCCTTTACCACTCCATCTGCAGAGGCATTCAGAGATGTAACTTCTCTTGTAAAGTAGTCTATATGCTTATGCAGCAGCAATCCATGCTTGGAGGACTGTCCAAATGTGTTGCACCGCCCAATGATGTAGTTCAATACAAGGTTCTGGCACAAGGGCGCACTGCAGCTCTCAAAAACCTAAAGAAAAACCTAGGATGACTCCCGCCGGCGACTAGCTCGTTGCCGGTCATGGTGGTCCTTGGGGGGCCTTCGGTGCCCCCCCTGGCGCAGCTTCCCCCTTCCTCCCCTATTGCCCATCCTTCTGATTCACCAACCGTCAAGCCGGATCGTCTGGAGAGGACTTTTGCAGAGGTGCTAGCTTCTTCCATGTCGCCTCCGATTGTTCCCGGCTTGGTGCACGTCCCTGCTTCTACGGATAATGGAGAGCCAGCGGTATTTTTCTCAAAGGAGGAGATCACACAGAGTTTGATTCCGTTCGAATTTGCTCTCGTTGCCCGCACCCCCCGTGGAAGGCCAGCTTTCCCTGAGATCAGGAGTCATTTGTCCAATAGATGCAGATTCAAAGAGGATTTCTTGATCAGTGCATTGGACCCTCACCATCTTCTGCTAAGGTTTCGAAACTATGATGATTATTTACAGCTTCTCCTGCGGGATTCTATCTATGTTCAAGGCAGGTTATTCAGGTTTTTCAAGTGGACAATGGATTTCTCTCCGAATGCTGATTCGCCTATTCTTCCCATCTGGATTGCCTTCCTGGATTGCCTATCAACTTATTCCTGGAACCAATGCTCCGCTCTATTGTTGGCAATATTGGCCGAGTTTTGAAGATCGACCCATCTTCGCTCAACCTTTCGAACACCTCTGCGGCCGTGTGTGTATTGAATTGGATATTTCCAAACCTCCTCCCCGACTTTGGATTGGTTTCCCTGGGGGCGGAGCTTGGCAAGAAGTTCTATATCCGGAGCTTCCGGTTTTCTGTTCATCCTGTGCCCGCCTTGGCCACTCTGTTTCAGATTGCAAAACTTCTGGAAGACAACCTCAGCTATCTGATGCTCCCACACGGCCTGTGCCTAAACAATGCTGGCAACCGGTTGTGGCGAAATTGCCTGTGGAGAATCCAGGATGTCTTCAGGAGGTTGCCTTAGCACCTTCTTGTGCTGGAGGAGTGGTCTTACCTGCTAAGCTGACCCCTTTAGTTCACTTGAACCCTACGACAACAAATTCTGATTTGATGGAACACCCTACGGTGGAGGTTTTGGATGATACTTCTGCAGCGAGACCGATAATTCCCCCAACAGGCACTGTTTCTACTAAGGAAAATATTTCATTACAAAATTCTTCTTTCATTCCAGAGCATGATCCTGTGAGTGGTGTCAAAGGTTCCTCTAATTTGCTTTCGAGTGATTCTACTTCTTTGGTCCCGGATTACCCGGTGAAGCTTGTTGGCCCTGTCCAACCGGAGCTCCCTTCATTCCAAACAACTGGTTCGGCTGGTGTGATTATTCCTGTTCCTGAATTAGCCATTGTGGGTGTTCATCGAGGCTCAACAGGTAAAGGCAACTATCCAGAGGATGAGAAGCAGTCTCGACGACAACAAATAGCTTTATCTGCTGGAATTACCGACGCTCGAGTTATGCTCAAAGAGCAATCAGGAGTCATCACTAGATCGATGAATAGGACTAGTTCCACGGGTATGCTCCCTACCATAACCCATTTACAATGACATTTATCATTTGGAATGTTAGAGGTATTGGGAACGATCTTACTTTGGGACGTTTAAAGCTCCTTATTAAAAATTATAACATCAAATGTATTGCTATTCTGGAGCCTAAAATTCAAGCTAATTCCCTGGATAAGACTTGTAAAAGGCTGGGCATGGATAAAGCAGTTGCTAATGGTGATAACAATGCTCACATTTGGGTGATGTGGAAAGATCCTCTGGAACTGTTGATCAACAAATCACACTTAAGCAGAATGCTGCTTCCACTCCAGAATTTCATGTATCTTTGGTTTATGCTAAATGCTCAGTTGTTGAAAGGCATAGCCTTTGGTCTTCCTTAAATAACATTCACTTGCAAATTACTGCCCCTGGATGGTGGCAGGGAATTTTAACTGCATCCTTGACCCGGATGAGAAATTAGGAGGCACCTCTCCATCTCTTATGTCTATGTCTGATTTTAAGGATTGTTTGAATGATTGTGCTCTTTCTGATGCTGGCTTTCTGGGATCTAAATACACTTGGCATAACAATCAAAGTGGTGATAGGGCCATTTGGGCTAGACTGGACAGGGTCCTCATGAATGGCCCTTGGCAGATGCTTCTTCCTCTTACTGTTGAACACCTGTCCAGGGAGGCATCGGATCATGCTCCTCTCCTTGTTAAACTAGCAAATATGACTAAATTCCGGAGCAGATTCTGTTACCAACAAATGTGGTCCACACATGACCAATTTCTGAGGGATGTAGAAGTAGATTGGCGTAACAGTCCCTTGGCATCTTCTGCAATGTCAACTCTTTATCTAAAGCTCAAATCTATGAGGAAAATGTTACATGTATGGAATAAGCAGGTTTTTGGAAATATTCACACAAATTTAATGGCTGCTGAAGATTCTGTTCTGAAGGCTGAATTTCAATATGATACTCATCCGAATCAGAATACTTATGATTTGTTAGAGGCTGCTAAATCTGACCTGGCTTCCAGACTGATTCAACAAGAATGTTACTGGAGACAGAAATCTAGAGTTAAATGGCTAGCTGAGGGAGACAGGAATACTAAATTCTTCTATATGAAAACTGTTGCTAACAGAAAGAGGAATTTGATTCCTCACCTGCGGACCTCAGCTGGCAATCTGACTTCGGATCATGAGGAGATGAAGGGTATTGCTGTTGCTCATTTCCAGAAAGCCTTTACATCCCAGTACCACCATATTGATGAGGGGTTTCTCAGTAACATTCCCCAGGTGGTATCTCCTGCCGAAAATGATTATCTGTGTGCCATTCCTTCTGAGTCTGAAATTTAGGAGGTTGTCTTCCAAATGTCACCTGCTAGCGCCCCTGGCCCGGATGGCTTTTCGGGGGCTTTTTTTCCAAAAAGCTTGGCAAATCATTGCCAGTGTGGTCATAAGTGCCATTCAGGAATTTTTCTCTTCAAGAGATATGCTGCCCAGGTTCTTGACTGCTACCCTCATTGCTCTTATTCCCAAAGTCAGTAATGCTACTGACATTTCTGAGTACCGGCCGATTAGCCTCTGTAATTTTGTTTATAAGATAATGTCAAAAATTGTCAGTAATAGACTCTCAACCATCTTGCCCAAGATTATTTCCTTTGAGCAATCTGCATTTGTGAAAGGGAGACTTATTATGGAGAACATTGCTCTTGCTCAAGAACTGATATATGAGCTGGGCAGAAAAACCAGAGGAGGAAATGTTGTTCTCAAATTGGACATGGCTAAGGCCTATGACCGTATTGAGTGGGATTTTCTGTATGCAGTTTTGTCCAAGTGTGGTTTCAGTGTTGACTTTATAACTCTAATACAATCTATGATTGGAAATTGCTGGTTCTCTGTCCTTCTAAACGGTGACTCAGCAGGTTTCTTTAATTCTTCAAGGGGAGTTCGTCAAAGAGATCCGTTGGCGCCAACTCTCTTCATTATTGCAGAGGAAGCACTCAGCAGAGCTATCCGTAAAGCCCAGATTGAGGGTCGGGTGGACTGGTATGCTGGCCCCCAGAGATGCCCTAATATATCCCACCTGTTATTTGCAGATGACACTTTGGTGTTCAGCAAGGCCACAGCTGCTTCAATTAGAAACCTGATGGACATCCTGAAAACTTATGAGAGAGCATCCGGCCAGCTAGTTAATGTTGGAAAGAGTGGTTTCTTTACCCACCCAAAGGGGCTACAACTATTAAGAGGATACAGGATATTACTGGATTTATTCACCACTCTTTTCCTCACAAGTACCTGGGTTTCCCTTTAGTGTGTGGCAGATCCAAGAAAGTACACTTTGCTGGCATCATTTCCTCTATTCAAAAGCATATTGAGGGATGGCATGCTAGTTATCTATCTCAGGGAGCCAGAGTTATTCTTCTCAAACACATCCTCACCTCTATTCCCATGTACTCATTAGCTTCATCTCCATTGCATGTTGGTATTCATCAAATGTTAGACCACTCATTTGCTAACTTTTTCTAGGGATCTTCCATCCAAGGAAATAAAAGGCATTGGAAATCTTGGGAGGCCATATGCAAACCAGTTAACTGGGGTGGTCTTGGTATTTTATCCCTGAGGCAGATGGAGCTGGCTTTTAGAGTCAAAATGCTGTGGAAGGCTATTCACTCAAACTCTATATGGGCAGAATTCTTCAGAGCTAAATACATTAGAGGCAGACACATATCCGAGGTTGATTTCAAGGAGATGAAAGGGCATTCCAGGAGGAGCTGATTCTGCAATACAAAAGAGTCATTGTGGGGGATGGCTGCTCTTCTAATTTCTGGCTGAACATTTGGATTGGCAACAAGCCTTTGGCTTCTTATATACCTAATATCAACATACCAAATCCGAAGTCGATAGTTAGGGATGTGATCATGAATCCCTCTCTTGAAGATATTTCCATAATTGACAGAATGCTCCCTCCTGCTCTCAAAACAGCAGTTTGGCATACCACGTTAAGTCAACACCAAGATAAGGAGGTATGGAGCCTTTCTTCTTCGGGTGAATGTTTGATCTCTTCCACTTATAAAGGTACCTGCAGTCATGCCTCTGCTCTGAATTCTTTCCCATGTGATCGGTTGTGGTCAAAATGGATTCCTACTAAGATATCTGTTCACATTTGGAAAGTCCTTAATAACTGCATCTCAACTGATACTAGAGTTAAATCCCTGGGCATTCCCCTCCCATCGAAATGTCACTGCTGCAAACACCCACATGTGGAGGATATTAACCACCTATTTGTTCATAGTGAGTGGGCATCCTTTATTTGGTCTTCCTTTCAATGGAATGGTTGTCAGTTCAAGGATAATTCTGTTAAATACCTGATACTCAATACTATCCAGGATATCAATGTTAAATCATTGTTTGGTCTATTCAAACTATCTGCTCTCGGCTATGGGTTGTGGGAGACTTGGTTAGCAAGGAATGCTGCTCGACATGAAGGAAAAGCCACATCTTCTCAAATCCTCTTTCACAAGGTTCTTTTTCAAGTGAAGCAGGTCATCAACAATGCTCAGCTCTGGGAAGGACAATTAAGCAGACGCAATATACTGGCTGGTTTTGGCATCAAAGTAGCAGCTCGGGACTCTCCATTGGTGAAAATTGTAAAATGGTCATGCCCTCCTTGGCCCCACCTCAAACTCAACACTGATGGAGCATACAAGAAGACCGGACATTCTGGTGGTGGTGGAGTCATCCGGGACTTCCAGGGGAATATTTTATTGGCCTTCTCTCACTGCTATGACTATTGTAATAGCCTTGTTGCTGAAGCAAGGGCTTTGATGGATGGAATCAAGTATCTTCACACTATTTCTTCTCAGCCGACAATGATTGAGAGTGACTCTTTTCTTCTTGTGCAAGTGCTTAACAGGAAGGCTGCATGTCCATGGGAGATCCTTCCTTTTGTCAGAGAAATCTGGAGCAGCATTCCCCAATCCATGAACATTTCACACATCTTCAGAGAAGCCAACACAGTTGCTGATTCATTAGCTAATTTTGCTTGCTACTCATTGTAATTCTTTCTTCAATTCGCAGCATGATCTTCCCAGCTCGGCAAAGGGTGCTGCTAGGTTAGATAAGCTAGGTATGCCTAGCATTCGATTGATGTAAAGATTTATTCATTTCAGTGATCAATAATATATCCCCCTAGGTGTGAGTTGGCATGTGCTTTCCAGATTGGAATCACAATCTCACTCACCACTAGGAAGGGCTTTATATAAAAAAAAAGTTCTGACACAATAGAACCAACAAGTGCAAGGATTGAAGGCCCAGTTCAGGTCTTTGGATCGGCAATGGCTGATCCCTATCTGAATCTGATCAGATTGGCCGATTCACATGAATTCAGGCCGATCTTCTCAGGCTGATCCTAGATCAGCCTAAATAAAACATTAACAAGAATCCAAGAAAATTCAGAAAAAATCACAGAAAAATTCTTGGCATGTATTTAGACAAAACTATGATTAAAAACAGTCTACATCACGCACTTATCATAAAAAGTCGTAAAGATGATTAAAATATGTGTTATCAAAGGCGACCAAGGCGATCGCCTAGGTGAGAGGCGAAGCAAGGCAATGACAACCTGCCTCCGGAAAAAATAGCCCCGTGCACCTCCGGCTGCCTCGCGCACCCCGGCCCACCTGGCCCGCCCCGGCCCCTGCCCAATGGCCTGATAGCAGCCCGCCTGGCCTCGCACGCCCCAAGAGCCCAACAGGTTCAGCCCTATAAAAGGGCTCGGCCATGTTCTTTAAAGCCTAGCCACCCCACTCGTGTTCCCCTCTCCCCCTCTTGGTGTGAACGGCGGACAGCGGTGAGCGCCTTGTACCGTTGTACATACTATTGAGCCCCCTCTCCATCTATCTCACTCCTCTCTCTCATGCACAGCTCTCTCTCCATCTCTCACTCGCACAGAGAGGGTTCAAGCCCCCTCTCTCTGTCTCATTCTCTCTCGCCCCCCTCTCTCACACACACACACTCACATGCACATAGAGAGGGGCCGAGCCTACCCTCTCTCTCTCTCTCTCTCTCACACACACACACACACAAAGGAGACAAGCGTCCCTCTCTCTATCTCACTATCTCTCTCTGTCTCACGCTCTCTCTTTGTATCTTTGTCTCTCACACACAAACAAGCTAGGATGGCAGTATCAGCCGAAACCGATACGTTTCGGCCGAAACATATCGGTTTCGGCCCATACCGAAACGGTTTCAGACCTGCTCACTGTAGAAGGTCCGAAACTAAAAAAAAAAATTTAATGATTTCGGGTAAAACCGATACCGTTTTCGCCCGAAACTCAACCGTTTCGGTCCGAAACCAGACTTGCTCACTATAATTTTTGCCTTTTTTGAATGTTTTGAACCGGTTTCGACCGAAACCGAAACCGATACTGCCATCCATGCAAACAGGGGCCGAGCCACCTCTCTCTATCTTTGTCTCTCTCTCTCACACACACAAAGGAGGTGAACCCCCCTCTCTCTATCTCAATATCTCTTGCTCTCTCTGTCTCATGCTCTCACACACACATGCATGCATAGAGAGAGAGGGACCGAGCCCCCCTCTCTATGTCCCTCTCTCTCTCTCTCCATCTTTTGCTCACTATTCTCTCTCTAATCAAGTTCTCATGTTGGCATGTTGCAGAGGAAGTGATCCTTTTGGACCCCTCCGGGCAACAAGAAGCTTAAACAATAACTTGAAATATTTAAGTTGTTGTTTGTGCTTTCTTTTTACTTATTGTTAATTTTGCTTAAATTTGTTGTTTAATTTTTTAAAAATATCTTCAAATTCAAACAATCAAGGGCCTACTGTAGAGAAGGATAGATCAAAAGATATCGAAGTATGGAATGATGGAGGATCCACATAATAGAGACTTGGTGAAGTATACTTTTTTCTCAAAAGGTGTGTAAAAGAGGGATGTACCGGTTGAAGCAACATTTGGCCGAGCCATCTACAAATGTGATAGCTTGCCATCAAATGGAGGTGAAGCAAGAAATTCGGGGAATATATGTAGAAGACCAAGCAAGTTAAAAATGAGAACATGCAAATGGTTAGGGAAGCTGAAAGTAGAGATGATCGCCTCAAGACCTCCAATTGCGTAAGTTCATCTGCGAAGGTGCATCAAGTTAATAATCCACTAAACGATATTTTTGCAAAGCCGCCATAGATGAAGGGTCCTATGGAAAAGTTTTGCACTCTTGATCTAGAACAGTCAAAGAACAAGTCCATCATAGACAAAAAATGGGAAAGGAGCACCGAGAAAGGGCCATCCAATACATAGCTAGGTGGATGTGTCGAGCTGAAATATCATTCAATACCGTGTGGCTACATAGTAATGTGAAGCGAGACACGAGACATCAGACGATCGAAGTCATATTGGCATCATTTTTATTTTTATTATGTACTTTTATTTTTATTCAAGTCTACTCTAGTGATCATTAAGGCCTTATTTAAGGCCTCCAATTGCACAAGTTCATCTGTGAAGGTGCATCAAGTTAAAAATCCACTAAATGATATTTTTGCAAAGCCGCCATAGATGAAGGGTCCTATGGAAAAATTTTGCGCTCTTGATCTAGAACAGTCAAAGAACAAGTCCATCATAGACAAAAAATGGGAAAGGAGCACCGAGAAAGGGCCATCCAATACATAGCTAGGTGGATGTGTCGAGTTGAAATCTCATTCAATACCGTGTGGCTACATAGTAATGCGAAGCGAGACACGAGACATCAGACGATCGAAGTCATATTGGCATCATTTTTATTTTTATTATGTACTTTTATTTTTATTTAAGTCTACTCTAGTGATCATAAGTAGGATTAAATTTTCAGTTTTTTATAATTTATCGGGCTCGTTTTGGAGCTAATATTAGGTTTTTTATTTTTTATAATTTTTTGTGCGATTTTGCACTATTTTTTTAGTCCTAGGGATATTTTGGTCATTTGGTCTGCAAGGATGAGCATTAGAGTTTCAACCTCTATAAATAAAGATGTAATATCCAATTTTAGGGTTAATGAAGAATTGAGAATTTAGAGATGGCAATCGTCTTCTTCTTCCTCCCGCGAAGGGAATAAGGTGTGAAGCTCTTGGCGAGGTGTGAAACCCCTCCCCTCTCTCTCTCTCCTCTGTCTTCTTTCTCCTTGTCGTCTTCTTCCTCTACTCTTCCATATTACTGTTCATCTTATTAATTCTTTCGTCGTTGCATCTTCTGTAAACCAAGGCCTTCTCCTTCGTCCTCCTCCTTCCATACTCTCTCAACTGCCCCAGCCACCCACCCACCGCCACACAATATTCTCCTTTTCCTTCTTCTGTAACCCCACGCCAACACCCACCGCCACCTTCAGCCACCTTCATCTCGCCGTTCATCCCTACCTTCGCCAATACCTCCTCCACCGCTCATCACTGTCTTCGTGTGTGCCATCACACCGTTCATCCCAGCCACCTCGCCACCGTGCCTTGCAACACATCCCCTGTTCACGCACGTACACCTCCCATCCCCTGTTCGTGCATCAACCGCCCAGCCAATAGTTGCTCGCCGACGAGAGCTACAGCCTCGGCCAACAGCCACCCTATGCACCGGTCAGCTACCACCTACCCCCCCCCTCCACCAACGCTAGTAGTAGACGCCCTCACTAGAGCCCCATCGCTAGCCTCCCCACTGCCTCCGCCCTCCGTCACTGGTGCGCCCGATCCCCATCCGATGGTCGCGCAGCGACCACATCACCGACCGGCCCTCCTGTTCGTTCCGTCCTTCTCCTCTTTCCCTCCTCATCGCGACGTGAGAACACCGCCTCCCTCCTGATTGTTCCACGCCTCTACTCTTCCCCAACATGGCCCATTAGCGACTCAACAACAGGCCCAACAGCTTCCAAAAGTGGACTGACTTGGCCTATTACGGTCCGGCCTGGTCTGTCCCGCATCAATTTTAGTACCAGGGCCTTGGGAATCGGCTTGTCCTTAAAAGCTGAGATCTGATATTTATTCAGGTACAATTTCATCATGGTTGACGATTATGCATCTTTGTATCAGTGCCTCATGGATGTATGGCGTGAACTCCATGATTCGGAGTGGACATTGAAGAGGGGACTAACCGCTTTTATGAAACCACCGGTTCAAGATGTGACTTATAAGGCCGTCCCTATATTAACTGAGGAGTATGAAGAAGAGATGCGAGTATGGTCTGTGTTGCAGGACGTGTGGGATCAAAGTTTATTTGTCGAGTCCGTGTTGGATTTGATAAATGATTTTGTCCTCACCACTGACTCATCCTTTGAGACTACTTTGACAGTCATTCCCGATGACATCTGGGATAAAGATTAATTTATTATGTCAGGGTTAAACTTGATTGAGGCCACTGTGTTAGAGGTTGCTTCGTTAGTTGCTCCACCAGATGTCATGTTACTTCGAAGCATGTCTCTGACATGATATGGTGTGATTTTGAGGCACATTTTGCGCACCCGCTCCGACTTCTCAGTTTATGGAGTTATTCGCAGCGCATGGATTTATCGCTTCCCTGGATGTTGAGTGGATACTTCGGCACTTCAAAACTTGAGGACGAGTTTTTTCAAACTTGGGAAGAATAATGCGGAGCGAGACTCGAGACATCAAACGATCGAAGTCATATTGGCGACATTTTTATTTTTATTATGTACTTTATTTTTATTTGAGTCTATTCTAGTGGTCCTAAGTGAGTAGGATTAAATTTCTACTTTTTTATAGTTTATTGGGCTCATTTTGGAGCTAATCTTGGGTTTTTTATTTTTATGTAATTTTTTGTGCGATTTTACACTACTTTTTTAGTCCTAGAGATATTACATCTTTATTTATAGAGGATGGAATCCTCTATAAAATTTTGTGGTTAATGAAGAATTGAGAATTTTGAGATGACAGTCGTCGTCTTCTTTCTCTAGGCGGGGTATGAAAGCCCTCCTCTCTCTATCTCTCTTCTCCGTCTTCTTTCTCCTTGTCGTTTTCTTCACTTTTCCATATTACTATTCATCTTCTTAATTCTTCGTTTTTTTTCTTCCGCCGTTGCATCTTCTGCGAACCGCCGTTGCATCTTCTGCGAACCAGGGCCTTCTCCTTCGTCCTCCTCATTGTCTACCCAGCCTTCTCCTTCGTCCTCCTCATTGTCTACCCACCCTCCTCCTTCCCCACTCTCTCAACTGCCCCAGCCAACCACCCACCGCCACACGATCTTCTCCTTTTCCTTCTTCTGTAACCCCATGCCAACACCCACCGCCACCTTCAACAATCTGTGTCTCGTCGTTCGTCCCTGGCTTCGCCAGTACCTCCTCCACCGCTCGTCACTGTCTTCATCTGTGCCGTCACGCCGATCATCCCAGCCACCTCGCCACCGCCACCTTGCAACGACTCCCCTGTTTACACACGTACGCGCCTTCCGTCCCCTATTCGTGCGTCAACTGCCCAGCCAGCAACTGCTCGTCGACGGAAGCCACATCCTCGGCCAGCAGTCACCCTCTACACCAGTCAGCTACCACCTACCCCTACCCCCCTCTGTCAATGCCAGAAGCAGACGCCTTCATTGGAGCCCCACCATTAGCCTCCTCGTAGCCTCTGCCCTCCATCGTTGGTGCGCCTGGTCCCCATCCGATGGTAGCGCAACGACCACATCACTGACCTACCCTCCTGTTCATTCCCTCCTTCCTCTTTCCCTCCTTCTGACTGTTCCACGCCTCTACTCTTCCCCCACATGGCCCATTAGCGACTCAACAACAAACCCAAAAGCTTCCAAAAGCGGCCTAGAAACAAAAAAGAAAAAAAGAGAGTTGAAAAAAAGAGAACAAAAAAATACAAAAAAGGCGAGAACTCTCGGACTCATCTTTGTCCCGCATCAATTTTGGTATCATAGCCTAGGGAATCGGCTTGTCCTTAAAAGCCGAGGTCCGATATTTATTCAAGTATAATTTCATCATGGTTGACGATTATGCATCTTTAATATGAGTGTCTCATGAATGTACGGCGTGAACTCCATGATTTGGAGAGGACATTGAAGAGGGGACCATCCTTTTTTATGAAACCACCAGTTCAGGATACCTATGAGGCCGACCCTATATTTGTGGAGTACGAAGAGGAGATGCGAGTATGGTTTGTGTTGCAGGACGTGTGGGATCAGAGTTTATTTGTCGAGTCCAGGTTGGATTTGATAGATGATTCTGTCCTCACCGCTGACTCATCCTTTGAGACTACTTTGACAGTCATTCCCGATGGCATTTGGGATCAGGATTTATTTATTATGTCCCGGTTAGACTTGATTGAGGCCACTGTGTTAGAGGTCGCTTCGTTAGTTGCTCCACCAGATGCCATGTTACTTCAATAGCATGTCTCTGATATGATACGGTGTGATTTTGAGGCACATTTTACGCATCCACTCCGACTTCTCAGTTTGGCTATTTCTATGGAGTTATTCGCAATGCATGGATTTGTCGCTTCCCTAGTTGTTGAGTGAATACTTTGACACTTCAAAACTCGATGACGAGTTTTTCGAACCGGGGGAGAATAAGGCGAAGCAAGACTTGAGACATCAGACGATCGAAGTCATATTCGCGACATTTTTATTTTTATTATGTACTTTATTTTTATTTGAGTCTATTCTAGTGGCCATAAGTGAGTAGGATTAAATTTCTAGTTTTTTATAGTTTATTGGGCTCATTTTGGAGCTAATCTTGGGTTTTTTATTTTTATGTAATTTTTTGTGCGATTTTACACTACTTTTTTAGTCCTAGAGATATTGTGGTCATTTGATTTGCGAGGATGCCCATTAGGGTTCCATCCTCTATAAATAAAGATGTAATATCAAATTTTAGGGTTAATGAAGAATTGAGAATTTTGAGATGGCAGCCGTCTTCTTCCTCCCGCAAAGTAATAGGGCATGAAGCTCTAGGTGGGGTGTGAAACCCCTCCTCTCTCTCTCTCTCTCTCTCTCTCTCTCTCTTCTCCGTATTCTTCTCCCTTCTTCTTCCCACGTCTTCTTCCCTTGCATATTTCTTATTTTCCCCCCTCTGCTCCTTCCCTGCAACTCCACCACCACAGCACGGATGCCCGAGCAGCCACGCCCATCATTACATCATCGTCGGAGCTGAGCGCCACCGTGGTCCGACATCTTCTCCACGAGTCGCGCTGCCAGACGACCTCGCCATTCACCGGCCCTGCCTGAGGCACTGCCTACCCAAGCCGGCGACCTCCTCCCCCGCCCCTGTCACCACCATCCGCGGCCGTAGCAGAGGCTGCCCGTCACCAACGCAGTCCTCGCCGTGGATGCTGGACCCCTACCTCCGTGTCTCGCCTACACACTGTTGGCGTGGAGCCACCTCCGCCGCCTCTGCCCACGCATCCCACCGGTGCCCAGGTTGCCGCCAGCAACCCCTGTTCTGATGTGGGCTCTCCTAGTTCTTCCCCTCCCTCCCTCTCTCGATCTGTCTTTCTCCCTCTCTCTTTCTCTCCCTCTCTCTCGCTTTTCCTACGGCCCTGTAGTAGAGTCAGAACACAAAAGAAAAACAAAGGAGCAAGGAAAAAAAAGGAATGCTCTCTTGAGAGAAAAAGGAAGAAAAGGCAAAAAAAAAAAAGAGAGAGAAGTAGAAACCAAAATAAAAAAAGAGACAGCAAAAAAAAAGAACAATAAATATAAGAAGGCGAGAAATCTCAGACTCATCTTTGTCCCGCATCACATAGCTTTCAAACTATCTTGGAAGATGTAGGGCAATATGGTCCGGGATCAAAAGGCCTTAGCTATCATAAGATTCGTGAGACTCTTTTGCAAAAAGAGATATAGAAGACTCAGAGTTGGTGGATGCACAAAAAGCAAATTGGGTGAAATATGGTTGTAGTATCATGTCTAATGCAAAGACGGATGTGAAAGGGTGAACATTGATCAATTTTCTAGTGAATTCTTCAAGTGGAACTGTTTTTTTGAAATCAATGGATGCATTTTCACATGTCAAAAATGTCAAAGTCTTAGCAGATTTGTTGGACAAAGCTGTGAAAGAAGTTGGTGCTCAACGTGTCATTCAAATTGTCACAGATAATGGGTCAAGTTATGTGACAACTAGGAAAATGTTAATGGCAACCCATCCTCATTTATTTTGGACATCATATGCTGCCCATTGTTTAGATTTGATATTGGAGGACATTTTCAAATTGTCCCCAATGAAAGCTACCATTCGGAGGGTAAACTGGTTGCTACATTTATTTATGGGCAGACAAGAATATTTGCTATGATGAGAAAATACTCAAACGATAAGAATCTTGCACCTACAATTGTGACCCACTTTGCCACCAACTATCCAAACGTGCAAAGTTTGCTTGATTGCAAGGATAGTTTGAGAAGAATGTTTACTTCTGCTAATTGGATAGCAAGTAACAATAGATGGGCCAAAAAAAAATGAAGGGAAGAAGGTAAAGGGATAATTTTGAAGACTTCTCTGTGGAATCATGTAACATATTCTTTGAAAATATTCAAGTCTATTATTATGGTTTCGCGATTGGCTGATGAAGAAAAACCAACTATAGGATATATCTATGAAGCCATGGTACGTGCAAAGGAATGTCTCAAGAGTGCATTAAATGAGAAGATAGACAAGTATGGTCCAATTTGGGAGATCATTGATAAACATTGGGACTTTCAATTGCATTGTCCTTTACATGCAGTTGGTCTTTATCTCAATCCAAAACTTCATTTTTCCAATCCAAGCATTGGTATGATACAAAAATTAACCAAGCGCTATATGATTGCATTGAAAAGCTAGTTCAAGAGGGTAAGGTCCAAGATGAAATTACTAGGGAACCGGCAGCTATAGAGATGTTGAAGGGTTGTTTGGGAGAGAAATGACGATTAGGCAACGCACTACATCTCCTAGTATGGAAGTTTTTCTTATCAAATTACATTTCAATTCCTTGAGTAAGATATGTTGTGAATTATTCTTTATTTATAATGTAGTTAATTGGTGGTTGGACTATGGAATTAGCACACCTAACCTTCAAAGGATGGCCATTTGGGTCTTAAGTTTGAGTTGTGGTGCATCCAATTGTGAACGCAATTGGAGTACACTTGAGCAAGTTAGATCCATAATTCCGTATTCAAGTGCATAAAAGATGCCTCCTAAATATTCTTTTTTTGTTTAATTGATTGTAAATAATGTATTGTAGGTGCACATAAAGAAAAGAAATAGGTTAAAGCAAAAGAGGCTGAATGATCTTCTCTGTGTACAATATAATCGTCTCCACGCTCACCATTTGTGTTTTCAACAAAGTGACATTGATCCCATTTCCTTGAAGGGCATTGATGATTGTAATGAGTGGATATCTCATCCTTATGAAGGACAAGATTTTGTGGACGAATTTGAAATTGCTACGGGTACTAATGAAGAGGAAGGTCCATCCACAAGGTCGACAGCCAAAAAGCTTCACTTGGAAAAGGGAAAAACATTCCCACAAGTTCCCATTCTCACATGGGGCCCATAGACGAGGTTGGCGTTGACTCCGATGAGACATCACCATCGGAGAGTGAACTTCCAATTGAAATGATGAGGATTCCGACTCTTTTATGAGTGTTGAGGTGGCTTGAGAGTTCAGAGAGAATCTTGTGTCATTGGGTTGTAGACTTGTAATAATGCTCATTTGCTGTTTCAAACACTTTGTGTTATGGGATTATGTAAGACTTATTTGGTTTGGTTGCTTACGTATTGTAGTTTTGTTATGATATTGCACTTGTTATTCTTGTTTAGCGTGTTTGCATGTATGATTATGAGTGTGAATATGATAGTTGCAATTTCATTTGTTAAATATTCTACATGAATTAGTGAGTTGTACAATAACTTGACACATTATAAAAAATGGATTTAGAAAATATATTGGTTTTATGTATGCATTTATGTGATATTTAAAAATATATTTATATTTCTGATTTTATATATTATTTTAATAAATTGTCACCTTCAACACCCAGGTGATCACCTAGGCATTTGAGGCAGAGGCGACCAAGGGACCTCACACCTCAGACTACATAATTAAAACACTAGTAATTAACTTTTCACAATAATTAAAGACGATGAATTAATATAATGACCCGAGTTTTTCGGATTGAGAATCCGTGAGTTTCGAAGCGTCTCTATGGGTCCCGGATCGCTTTTTATAATTAAATCAAAAATTTGGATATCGAGACTTCGGATCCCCGAATTTCGAGAAATAGTATATTTCCGGGCTCCGGGACTTTGCAAGCGAGTTGTGAATTTTCCGAAGATCGTGGGGATGATTTTTTCACATTTTTCTATTTTCTGAATTTTTAAAACCCCAAAATATTTTCTATTTAAACCAACCCACACCCCCTCCCTCCCTCATTCTGTCACTCTCTCTTCTCTCGTTTCTCTCCTTCTCTCCCTCTCTTCTCCAGCGGCCGACGAAGCTTGAGGTGGGGAAGACGGCGGGCGACACGGGGTGGCGAGCGGCGAGGATGGGAGCGAGGAACAGAGGCGGTGGCGCGGCGAGCTTTGCTGGTGGATTTGAGAAGCCGGCAGTGGTTCGAGGTGCGTTTTCACATGGAATCGACCTCCTCGACACGGGAAACCATCCTGAGAGGTAGGGGGACGGCTCCCTAGCCCGTGCATTCCACTTTCCCCCGATTTGTAGACCGAGGCAAGGCCGAGAGTGGGTTTTCATTCATGCCGGGGTGATTTTTCCATGTTTAGGGCAAGTGACGATTTCCGCCGGATCGGGTGACGTTTTCCCGTTTATTTACATGCTTTTAGTGGTTTGGGAGCCGGGGCAAGGTCCCCGATGTTTTCCCCCTCGATCGGGATCAAGTGGGGCATGGAATAAGACCCCTCGGATGGGGTCGAGTCGTGTTTTCGCCGATTTCGGTCGATCGATGAGCTGGGTCGATCGACCGACCTAGGTTTGCCACGGAATGAGCGATCGTGCTGGAACGGTCAACCGACCCTAAAGGGCCGGTCGACCGACCCGTCTGGAGCAGGTCGACCGACCTAATGGCCAGGTCGACCGAAATGCAGCCCTCTTCGCCCTTTTGGCCGTCGGTCGACCCGATTGAGACTCGCTGGCTGACCATTTGCCCCAAGGATGTCTCGGACACCCCGTAGGGACCGAGTTCGTGTTTTTTTGGGTGTCCAGAGAGGTCGTGATACCTCGTATACCGTGCTACATAGATTTGAGGGTCTGGGTGACCCTTGTATTTCGGGCTTCTACATTATGCTATTTCTGCATCGCCGTGCGCTCGAGTTAGTGCAGAGGGCAATCCCTGCACAGTGTTGGTTTCTCCGGGAAGCGATTTCCGTATGGGCCATGAGTATGGCCAGTGACCGAGAGTGCCATGGGTGTTGGGGGCTTTTTAATCTCCCTTATAAAGGGAATGAGCATGCAGTTGTGAGCCGCCACGTGAGTCCTTTGACCGTGGTTTCTAACTCTCGGTTTAGGGTGATTTAACGACATGGAGCCATTTTGTGCAGCGGCCTTGGGATGAGTCGCGTGACTCGATGGCCAATGGTTTAGCCGGTCTAACTAGTTGTCTTGAGTCTAGTGGCACTGCGCCACCCAATGTTCCAAGATTCTTACGATGGGTAAGTACGTAGCCGACAATGCTCTAAAAGTTTCCTTTATTGTGAGTTCCCACGTCCAATGGCCCCCCACTAGTCGTAGCCTTCTTTACGACACGCGGGTGTCGACCTACCCAGGAGTGGTAGAGCGGCTTTCCCAGTTGAGAGGGTTTTGGGCTGGTTTCCGTAGGGCTCCCCACTGTGGCGGTCCGAGTCTGGGCCGGAGAGAAAACTAGCTAGAGGGCCTGACGTAACGCAGTCAGTCAGTGTGCACACACGTGGTCGGGGGCAAACGGACACGTACTGACGAGTACGACCCCGACCAGACCTGTGTCTTGAGTTACTTGAGTTACGGTGTCACAGTTATCGCCTTTTTGAGCCTATACGGTGACACTTGACACACGAACTAAGTCGTCAATGGACGCATCCGACCTTGCTTCTAGTGGACAGGTACTCCCATCACGCAAGACGTGACTCTCCGTACTCAAGATTTTGGGTTTCCCGACAATGAGATAGTGGTTTTCCGGATGACTTCTACATGCTTTTCCCTACGTTGAGGTCGAGGGTTCCCGACAGAGTCATCGAGCTCTCACCCGTAGATAGTGTAGGGTTCACGACGGCGAGGTCGTGACTGTGCCCTTAGACCGCGTGGTCTTGGTTGGGCCTCCGTCAGTGAGGACGAACCTTCACGACAGAGGTGTCGTGGTTTTTCCTTCAATAGCGTAGATGTGGTTTCACTGGTAGTTCGAAGGTCTCGACTGTGAGATCGAGGTTTACTTTCCGTTGACAATAGGAGTAACTTAGAGAACTATATTTTCGCCGCCTTCTTCTGTTACTGTTGCTGCTATGATCGCTACTGTTGTTGTTACCGTTTACCGCTGTTGTTTCGTGGTTGAGATCCGCAGGATCTCTACTGAGCCAATGAGATGAGGCTCACCGCTTTCTTTTCAGGTGTTGTGGTTCCTCCTCGAGATTCGTATGTGCAGTGCGGAGGTTCCTAGTTGCCAGCTTGCCAGAGTCGGGACGCGCTCGACGATTTGGGTACACTTTCTTCTTGTTGACTGTACTAGTGGACTGGACTCTATAGTTAATTGATTTAATTAAAAATATATTTTTAATTCCTGTTATTTAAAATATTAAATCTATAGGTTGTTTTAGCATTATTTCAAATGTCAATGGATCTCCACAACACCAAAATAACCCTTCGAGCCTTCCGGCTCGTGGGTGGCGGGCCAAGATTCGAATGCTATCGGGTACTCCCCGGTATCCGAATCTTGGGTCATTACAATTAAGGCCTAAGAGTTGCAAGCAATGTTGAGGGTGTGTGTGGAGCCTGATCTACCTTTCACCCAACTTCGCATCGTGGATCGACTTAAAGGATATTACAATCGTATTACCTGAACTTGGGTCGATTCAGTCTTAGAAAAAAAAACACGCAAAGCAAACCAGTCCAGATCACACGAATCAGCAATGGATCAGCTGATTTGGGAAATTCCCGCCCTATGCGGACTGGATTCATAGAATCCGGGCTGGTCCCTCCCCCAACTCAGATCGCCACCCAGCAATTCCGAATTTAATTGGCCAATTCTGTGATCCATGAACAAATGGACACTCATGAAGAAGCCCCAATTCAAGAACTATCAGACATCCTTTTATTTTACCTCGAAAGAAGACCTCTTCCGCAAAGATGTGTTAATTGGGGCATTTGCCTCATTGTTAATAACCCAAACAGTCTTTTTCTTTACTTTTTTAAATATAAAATGAAAACCTTAGAGTGGTACCTCCAACCTACCTCTGGATAGGTACAGAAAGTGAACCCATCTAACATCTAAAGGCTATATCAGATAGTGATCTGATTACAGGAAGCTTGAGACGGAGAGTGTCTAGACAGAAATTACTGTGTAATGATAAATCAATTCTCCAAGGAATAGATGACCTAAGCACACACTTTCTTTCAGAAAATCCTTACCCCTTGATAGGTTGGTCCTATGACAGGTAACTTGTACACACCTACACGCCCTTTCTGATGCTGAACTTTCCTTGGGCGATCTCACCTCCTTGATGCGTTGGGAGAGACCCATCTCAATGTTGGTGAAAATGATCACCTAGCAGATTTTCCATCAGCCTATTTTCCCACTCCACGTTGTACATCAGTTCCTTGAGAACCTCACATTTGTGATATGTCTGCATCAAGATGATCAAGAGAGCCACTTACCGATTCAAGCACTCACAGGATGTGCTTTTATTGGATCCATGGCTAGAGCTCCATATAGATGTTAGTCAGATGCTGGAAAGAAGGGAGCTACAGGCCCTTCCACTGCTGCTGAAAAGTCGAGAGAAGATGGATCCCGAGAATCCTCAGCTTGATCTGCTCCTACACATGCAGGATGCCCTCCTTCCAGTATGCTTCATGTCCGTCACAGGTAGACATTTCATAACCAATGCTACGGAGAGATCATCTTTAACAGGATACGGAACTGGAAGGGTCTGTGTTGCTTTCTCATCCACGTGTGGGCAAAGTAGGATCTAGTGCAATTGAGATTGCATTGTTAGATTCATTGAGAGCGAGAGGAGAAAGGCCAAGACAGTGGAGACTACATCCATGAAGCAGCTGCTAATAGGGGGGGCTGAGTTGACAACAACCCAACTCTGTTCCAAGCTTGGGCACACCTTCAACATCTCAAGCATCTCTGATCTTATTGAATTTGGCTCCTCAGCAATTTAGACATCTGTCGTCAATGCCTAGACTTCATCTCTGCAACAGCTCTTCTTATTGGAAGCATGCAGTCAGACCTCAGCTTGGTCATGGCATCTGTGGATTGGCCCCACTGCTGTTCATGTACTTCTTGCAAACTGATACCTCATGGCTGAGCTCATGACAGGAGCACGATGGCAAAAGTAGTGACCCAGTCACAAGCCATGCTGGTGTGGAGCCACCACTATGTTTAGAGGCTAGGGCAGGGATGAAATGGGTTAGTCCCACATCGGAAACGAGAAAAATTTACTGCACCATATATGTAAGGCCCAGATCCATAACTTGTGAGCACTTTTTTGGAGACAAAACTGTGCAGATTTGGCCCAAAGCGAACAATACCTCACAAGCGTTGGGTCGGATCATAACATTGTGATGTCAAAACAGGACCCACACAGTATGATATGGACTAGTTCGAAGATAAACCAGGTAGTGCCTAGTGGGTCTATAGTGACCTAATCGCGAGCCGTGCAAGGGGAAAGGCTATTTGTAGGAAAGAGCTATCTAATTGTAGGGTGTGGAGCCACCACAACGTGAAGCTACCATTGTGTATGGGGGTTGGAGCAAGAATGAACCAAATTAGTACCATATAGCCTATATATGTGAGTGTAGATCCGCAATTTGTAAGGTGCCTTTTTGGTAAAAAAACCATGTGGATTTGGTCCAAACTAGAGAATACATCACAAAGGTTACATCGAGTCGTGCCAATGGAAATGTAAAGTATTTTATCTTCTGCAAAAGCCCTAGGAGCCTTCTTCAATCCATATTTGGTTTGGATGAGGCTTTAAGATGTCATGATCGATACAAGCAAATGCTTGAGTTGAGTTAGCACAGTTTCTTGTCGATTTGGCAATCCATATAACCCTGACTGATGTTCACAGAAATGGATTTCCAATCACTCTCATTGTGGAGTTCTTCTAGCAGTTTAAGGGCATGAGATCTAAACAAGTACAGTCATGGATTCATTGTTGCAAATAGAATCGGGCCTCCATTTGAAGGACAAAAACAAGGATCCTTTAACATTTGACAAAGAAGAACGAGAATCCATTAACATAGATGATTTCCCTGAGAACAACCTTTATTTTTCCTTCTTCCACGCGAAATCAAAGTAAGAGAATGTGAGGGATCCATAGGGCTAATAATAAAGTCTTATGAAAAATGAAACAATCCATGATAATATTTCTTCAATTGGAAGATATCCATGAGAGCATTAACCTACTATGGAAAAGTAGAAGGGATAGCAATCTAGCATATTCATCCTCTGAGAAGACAATAGCCAACTCTACTTTATCTGTGAATGCACCAGACTGGATCTATGTCTAGATGGATAACCTCAAAAAGATTGAGCTGCAAGCTGTGAGAAAGAATGCTTTCAACTTGTGGGCAGTGATCACTTAGGAGGATCATGGCTGTTCAGAAGAAGGGAAGACTCTCTCAGACAGAAAGAAAGGACCTCGCCTAGAGGGTTAAGAGAAGAAATTTTAACCCCAAGTGCTTCAGATTTTCCCAGAGAATCACACCCCGCATCCCATGTCTCACTGCTAATAACCCGCAACAGCTTCAGATTGTTAAAGAGAGATGTTCTTCCTCCCTTGCCCCACTCCCACCAAAAAAAGGAATGGCACACATGCACATGTGCACACACATCAACACTTTTCCTTCTGTTTGAGACTTCAAAACTGGGAAGGCTACAAGACCAAAAGCTATTTCCTTTAGTGTTCTCCCCTGCACCTGCTACCATACTCCTATTCCTCTTTCTTCTTCCTTGTCAGCTTCATTGTCAGTTCCCTTCATCCAGTCAGCATTAGGGATGACAAGTAGCTGAAAAAATTGAAGGCAGAATTGATTTGTGTGAGGGGAATTGGATCCCTTCTGAGTCTCATTGCTCCTGTCTATAGTTAGATAAATTCCAAGATCAAGTTTGATCAGCATTGCATGGGATCTAGTTGTTTTGCACTAGACAGCCAGTTCTAAGTCATTTGCAATGTCACTGCTAGGTGTGATAGAGAAGATAGAGAAACAGAGAGCTGATCCTGGCCATTTACAATGTTTAAGGCATGCTTTCTTGTATTCCTATTTTTTTCCTGTTCTCTTTCTTTTTTTTGGAATGCCAACAAGACAGCTGATCCAGGACAAGGATCAATTGGACTGGGCCATGATCCTTCCATGCTTGGAAAACATGAAGTGGTACCATTCTGATACCTCCCTGTGTACATTTGGGTTCAATCCCATTCATAATAAGAAATTGCAACTTGGTTGAGCGCTCCTAGGTCAGTAGGGATGGTCCTAGACCAAATCAATTGGGTTAGAGTGGGTTTGTCGACTGTAATGGCTCTGTGCTAACCAATATTGTGACCTATCACAATCTCTTGCAAGACCTTGGCACCAAATTCATTACAAAACAAAAAGAATGAACTTGAACAATTAAAGGCAGACCATTCCTAAAAATCCAATTATCAACAGAAATCCCTTTGTACCACAATTAATTCCAAAAATCTAATAAGAATAGGCACTATGCACCACCGACCTTCAACCAGTCAAACAAGCAAAAGATATGCAAAGCTCTTGGACATACTATTCCCAAAGAACGTGCACACAAGAATGATTGACAAATGCCAGTACCCTACAAATAGCAAAGTTACCTGCATTTTATCTAAAACACCAGAAATCATTTCAAAAAATATTAAAATATATCAGACCCAGTAAAACCCTATCTAAAACATTGTAGAACCCCTGGGCAAAATCTAAATGAAGTTTATGGTTGGATTTGCACTTAATGTAGTTTATTCTATTCAGGACATTATTCGAGGCAGTTAAGGGTTTTCATCCATCAGGGTGATGTCATTAATAGCGGCTGAGGCTGAGTGGGATGGTCCAATTTTTAATACCTTAAATGCCACCTTCATCAGGCAAAATAGAGACCAAATTCCCAAAAATCACCTAAAATAGCTAACAAACATTTTTAAATCATTTTCTTTAAAAAAACAAAATAAAATTCTCTGTTAGTGGCTACCAAGAATTGGGCAGTTTATCACTCAGGCAACTCCTACCCGAGGTTCAATATGTACACATACTTGATTCAGGAAAGTCGTCACCCCAGCTGATTATGGCGGAAATGTTTGAGGCACTCATTGCAGTTGTACACGGAGTGGTTAATGGAGACAGCAAATAGGTGCAGTAACAACCCAAGAGGGAATTACTAGGGCATTTCCAAAAAAGTAAGGCATTCTAATAACTATTGACAGAAGTGGTCATCCTATGACTCTAAATTGCTTTCACTTTAAAAATAGGGTAACTGCTTATCCAACAGCAGAGCGACTCTCGAGTTGCTTCCCCTAGTACTCCACCAGGGTTGCCAAATACTGCAGAGGCTGCTGAGCATCTGTAAGCAGGCAACTCGAGCAAATCAATCGATCAGCCTATGATACAAGAACAAAAGAAAAGAACCATGTAAAGAAACATGCCAGGGATAAGAAAAACTCCCACAAAAACAATTTGTATGTCTAAAAACATGGATAGGGGAAAACCAAGTTATGCAGATATATGTCTGTAACATTTTATTATGGACAGAGAAGCAAAAAGAGACATCTTTATCCACATAAGGCAGACTCACGATATTTATTATTTTCATTTTTTGTGTAAGGTAGGTCAGAGCCATTATGCCCAAAGGGCATTTGTATTTGGCTTAAATGACGAAATAAATAAAATGTAATGTTTATTAATATAAATATTTAATGCCCATCATGCATACTGTTTCTTAGCATAACAAAAAAACAAAGGTAACCAGCACTTTAAAACACTAATGAAGCTAGGCTTCCTGCTTTCAGTTTTTCTAAATCCTCACCACATGGTTTTAATGTTTTAAGAAGGAATCAAGAATTAAAATTCACATTATTGCAAAAACCACAAAAATGACACTGAAAATAACCAGCAGAAAGAAGTTCTGAATCTGCCTGAAAACCATTATGTGACCTGCATGCATATTTCAGGGATCATGCACTGCACTTTCTCCAGGATCATAATAGGATGTTGCATGCAGGATTTTCAACCATCAAGGGTTGACTGGGTAAATGTGCCAAGGCTCTTGATAAAAATTTAATCATGAACATACCTTTTCCAGCACACTTCCATCTGCTTTAGAGGCATCATCAATTTCACAGTCAAAAGAATGTGCCAATGCCATTGCATTAATTGCACACTCTGTTGTAACAGCTGTTATTCTTCGAACACCCTTGGCAATTCCCTCCTCAGACAAAAGCGCAAAAGCCTTGGCTTCTCGGGTATTTGAAATATGGGTCCCTGGTTATGTTAAAAAAAGACAGTAAGATAAATACATTCATTGTGGTCTCTAAAGAAAATAATAGAATAAAAGGGTGCCCAAGAAGCAGTTCTTCACTGGCACTAACCTACACACACCATACAATGGTACTAACCTCCACAAAGTTCAGTGGATATTGATAACCATTTTTTGTTGTTTGGATCAAGAAGAAGGTCTTCCACTCTTCGACCAATCGATACAACCCTAACCGGATCAGGATAGACCTGCATGATGAAACTTGGAGATAATCAAATTGTCTATGAATTGTAAATAATGAAGGACAATGGATAATGCAGAATCCATACTTCTCCAAAAACAGCTCTTAAACCAACTATACTCTTTGCATCAGCAAGTTTGGTCTCACTAGCAAACACATCTAATTGTTCTTCAATCTGCTGGTTTACAATTGACTCAATCTTTCTTAGCTCTTCTGGTTGAATTGGTTTCCCTGTTCACATATGTAGGTGTCAGAGATCATTTGTGAAACTGCTAGCACAAAATTGAACCAAAAAATTAACGTTACCATGGGAGAAGTCGAATCGCAATTTTTCAGGGAGAACAATGGAACCCTTCTGATCAACATGATCCCCGAGAATTTCCTGCAATAATTAGAAAATAAGAAAACAGTAAAGAAACTAATATCAAGAAAGGTGAAAAGGAAGCTAATAGGTAATTAATCAATAATCCCATACCCTCAGAGCAAAGTTAAGCATGTGCGTGCAGGTATGATTAGGGGCAATCAAGGTACGCCTACCATAGTCAACCTGTTTGCAACTTAGCAAGTCACCAACAAATACATAAAAAGAAGATTTTTAAAAATAAACTAGCATAGAACAGTAATCCTACCTTGCACATTACTTTATCTCCAACAGATAATACCCCAGTCTCTTGAACAAAAGAGCCAACGTGAAGAACAAAACCTCCATAAATCTGAACATTAGTAACATGAAGTGACCCAAATGTCCCTTCAATGGATCCAGCGTCATATATCTGTGGGATAAGACAATAACAGAAGTGAATGAACACATGAAACCAAGAAAAATTCATGTAAGGACAAACAGAAACATCATGTCCAAGTGCATGTTACTTCCTTGTATTTCCACATTGTCAAGCTTAGACAGTGTAACTGGGTTTCAGGAGCTCCAACTCCACCCCCGTCTCCCCCTACCCCACCCCCCAAAATAAATAAATAAACACACATACAGCCAGTTATGCATGTAAGTGGCCTACATGCATTTATGTTTACTTGGTATCAAAAGCCTCCATGTTAGTTACTGTATTTCTTCAGAATTACTTGCACATTTTTTTGCAAGCGGGTAGTACCACTGTTTGCATTAAATGCAAAAAGTGGATGTACAAGTATAATCAATGAGCTCCCAAAAAGAGACCCTATACAAAAGACCACACAAAGGCAGTGTGGGACAGACGACCCCCCCCCCCAATCAAAACAAAAAGAGGGGAGTTCAGGGCATTCACATTACTTGCATGTTGAATTCTCGTGATCTACAGACTAAATCTTGATAGATGGACCCAAGTACTTCTAGCATAATAATGTGGTGTGGCATAATTCGTACAGCCAGAGTCATGAGAACCTCACACCATGCCTCATTCTCTGCATGCAGAGGATGTTGATTGAGAGTTGAGTCATTTGACAAAGATCCCAATTTCTGGAGACTGTCCAGATGAAATGGATCCTCCACGAACAGTCAACTGTGTAGATGGATCCTCATGAATCCATGTTACCAGATTGGTTAGCAACTTGGTTCCTCCTGAAGAGAGAGAAACTCTGGGGAAAACCCTCTAGCTGACTTCTCAGCATGGTCGAGTGCTGGAGGTCGTCCTTGGAGCCAACTGTTTCCCGGCAGGGGGAGGGGGGAGCCTACCATCCTGGGCAAATGGGGTCCCTCTCGGCAGCAGAGGGCAGCGGACACCTTTCGCTGGTGGAGCTCTACGCAAGGGAGGTGTTAGGGGAACAATGGAAGGAAGGGTCTATTATTATTGCCGGACGATCAGCCACATCCAGAGGTTTTGCCGGATGCAGAGGCCGGAGGGTGGTCGATCCTATGCCGAGGCTGTCCGGTCGGGTTTGGGGAAGGAGGTTGACAAGGGGTGCTGGGAGGCAGGGGTCATCCCCCATGAACTACTTCCAGCCCGGATGGAATGGATGCGGAGGTGTGTCTGGGTCAATCCGATCGACGAAATGGTAAGCGGGGATAAAGTGCGTTCTCTCCTGGAAGCGATCGGAGCAGAAGGGAGCAAATGGAGGTCTGGCAAGTAGAGAGATCTGGTTTCCTAGCAGCCGGCCAATAGGAGGAGGAAAGATCAGCGGCGGCGACAGCGGAAGCAGGCTAGATAGCGTCAGAGGGGTCCTACATATTCAACAATGGACCCTAGGAAGATGGGCGTTCCCTAGCCCTAAGGACTCTAAGGTCCGCATTAGGGTAGAGGGAATCCCCCTATTTCCTTGCGATGAAGTGGGCCTCTCATTCATGTGTAGAAGCTTCAATAAGGTGCTTGCACCAGTGGGGACCCGCAAGATGGTGGACGCCTCTGTCGTCCTCTATGGCAAGACAACAATCCCGATGGTCATATCCTTCACCATCGGCGGGGAGACTTTTGGCGTGCAGATCACCGTTCAGGCGATGGAAGGTGTGGCCACAGGGAGGGTTAGGGTTTCGGGGGACCTTATCCAAGAAAGAAAATGAACAGTCACGGGCAAGGATTTGAAATTCAAATATGCTGCCAAATCATCTTAGAAACAAATCTGGTTCATGGGCCGTTCTGCCTTCGGGGCAGTTCGAAGGAGTCCGGACCCAATTCGGGCCCACTAGGTCCATAAGCGAGCACCGAGACTTACCCGCTACGGTCCAATCGCCTTTGGATATGGGAGGACCCGCATAGGTCATCTCTCTTACCCCCCTTATCCTCGATCGACCCCCCCCCAACCAAGGTAGGTCACCACAACGACGCATCGAAGGTCAGTCAACTGGCACAGAAGGCAGATGGGGGCCTATTGCTGACCAATCCTCCCCAGCGAGCGGTCGCCTTCTTTTCTAGGGGGGCATCACTACAGAGGTCCGACCGAGCTCGGTGGTCCATGTCATCTGATCGCGGCGACGGTCCAGTTTCTTATGCAAACCTCGACAACTACAGCCGACCGGCCGACGATCTCCCATTCGACAGCCCCAACTACACCAGGAGAGACGGCAGACCTCTACAAGAGCTTAGAGCCAACAGGTGATGGGTGTCTTAGTTGGTCTTCTTCCTGGGTTGTCAACGGGGTTATGCTTGCAAAGGGAGGCAAGGGGCAACAGTCAGGCACCGTCTGATCGACCAGGTCTGGATAACCTAGAGGACGAACAAATCGTGATTGAAGGATCTGGTCTGCAAATGGTCTCGGTGACTGCCCTCCAATTATAGAGGCACCAAGGTCTGATCCCCAGTGGGTCGAACAACTGCCCGACATGCTTCCTGAGATGCTTTTATTGGACTCGAGTGGAGGTACCGAAGAAAGCTAGGCGGCCTATAGTAACTGACCCGGGTGCAAGCTCATTGAAGCGACAGCCTACTCACTAGACATCAGCCCGATATCAACTATAAGGGAGTAGGGACTCCTACCATTTACAGACGAGGAGACTGTCCCAGGCACACTAGGTCGGAAGAGGGTGCTCCTGAAGGAAAGGAAGTTGAAGACAGGGGCAGGCTAAGCAAGGAGGTAAGGGAGCTGATGTAGGTGGTAGAGAAAATGATAGAGGCACACATGAGGGAACTGGTGGACAAATTGGGGGGATCTCTTTTGAAGGGGTGGACAGGGACCTGAGGGTCGTTTTCATTAGGGTCCAGAAGAGGTGGTTGCTCAGTATGGCTAGGGAGGCGAAAGGTGCAAAGTCACAAAAGAGGGTTGGGAGGAGAAGCGAGGAGAGAGAGGAGGGACAGAGAAACACAACCTTGTCCTTATGAGCAATGTTTTAAAACCCGGCCTGGACCTTGACCCGGATAGACTAGTGGGTCACGGGTCAATGGTTTAACCGTTCGGGTTGATCCGCGACCCGTAAGACTAGAACTACTCACATCAATATTTTGTACCCATAAAATTTTAATAGACCTTAAGTAGTAACTAAGAAATATGAAAGACACTTTCTTTTCTGCACTCCATAGTTTTCCTTTCTCTTTTGTGACCTGTAGTTTGCCCCATGGGACGGCGTCACGATGGAAGTTCAATAAGTTTAGTCTTGGACTCTCAGGTTTTCTTTGTTTATTTCTCCACGTAGGAAAAAAGGGATTTAAAATCAACATCTTTTCAACTTCCAAAACTTGTTTTAATACCATTAAATGTTAAAACTATAAAAGATATAATTCCAAGGATGACTGCTCATTTTTCATATTTATTTACATGTTAAATTAAAACCTAAGTTAATGATAGAAACTTAGAAAATGTGAAATAGGTCTCAAACCCGGACAGATCGCATTGATTTTACTGGGTTGGACCGGGTTAACCGGGTTGAGCCAGGTTAACCGTGTTTGACCAAGTTTACCGTGTTTGACCAGGTTTTAGGTCTTGGCCGGTCTAGGTAGTGTTTCAACCCGATTTTGAGACCGGGTCGCGGGTCAACCGGTCGGACCGGTAGAGCCGGTCCGAGTTTCAAAATAGTACTTATGAGGATCATCTCATAAAATATTAAAGGGATATGTGGGGACGAGAAGAGGAGAGTGGAGAAAGAGTTGGTCAAAAGATGCAAGATTGCTATCTTATGTCTACAAGAGATCAAGTCTGACGAGGATGAGAGGGATTCATGAGGGAGATTGGGGAAGCCAGACTTTCGAATGGAGTGGCCTCTCCGACAGAGGGGAGGGCAAAAGGTAGAATGATTATGTGGAACCCGTATGAGGTCGAGGGTGGTGGAGGATAGAAAGGTCGGTCGAGGGGCTATCTCCCTTCACTTCTACGGAGTTAGGGATGGTTTCTCCCGAGATTTCTAGGGGATTTATGGGCCACAAACCAGGGAGGGGAAGAGAGCAGTTAAAAATTGGGACCCTAATGTGACCCTAATTAACAGTTAAAATTGGGACTTTTGTCTAATTAACTCAATTCAGCGTAATTTGAAGCTCAATTATATTTCGTTGTATTTTTTCATTGTACTTACAACCATTTGTCTTTGACTGACTTAATATAGCATGATGGCTAGACGTGAACAAAGTCAAAAACATCAAGGGTAGGACGATCCGGGGTGCGCCCACCTCACGTTACTTGATGATGTAAAAAGAAAAGTCAAATGTAATTATTGTAGTACGGAGATACATGACAAAATTACTAGAGGAATGTAGCATTTGACAGATATAAGAGGAGAGGTCAAGCAATGCGACAGATGTCCCCGACAGGTGGCAGAGGAAATACGCCAATGCCTTCTGGGCAAAAAAGATAAGATGCAACGAAGGGCTGAAGATCAGGCTGAAATTGCTGAAGAGATTTCAGGCAGAGTAAACAAAAGGGGAAGGAGGGATGATGATGAGGAGGAAGGCACTGAGGATTCAGATCCAAAGCTAACCAAAGCAATAGAGCGTGAACAAGGGCTCGAAGGAAAGGAAAATCACTAATAGGTTCAGGGACCTACTCCAGTACAACTTGTGTAAGGCGACGTCTTGACACTGGTGCAGCCCCGTAGAGAGTAGGCCCCATGGGCAGTTATCTACACTGAAGGCAAAGTGCTAAACAGACAAAAATCAAGCAAGCATTGAGAGGGGTCAAAAAAATTAGTTGAAACTACATAGCATGCATTTAAAAGTATTTGCAAATAGTTTTTCCATGCAGGTGTGCCTGCACATGCAGGTGAATCTGAATACTGGCAGCCTATGCTTGATGCCATAGCAGATGCTGATCTTGGCTTAAAGGCCCCGTCACGTCGAGATATATACGGGCATGGCCTTGAAAGAGAGGTTGAGAAGCTTCATCAGTGGGTTGAAAGCTTCAAACATATCTGGATAGAGAGAGAATGCACCGTATGTGTGATGGCTGGACTGATATCACGAAGAAGTCCATGACCAACTTTCTGGTTTATTACATCGAAGGTACAGTATTTGTAAAATCAATTGATGCATCAAATTATGAAAAGAATACAAATTATTTGTTTCATTTGATGGATGACATGGTAGAACAAATTGGAGAGGAACATATTGTGCAAGTAGTCTCCGATAATGAAGCCAATTACAAGGCTGCAGGGAAAAAGTTGATGCAAAAGCGCAAACATTTATATTGGCTCGCATGTGCATCACATTGTCTGGACTTGATACTTGAAGAGATTGGGAAGGAAAAAAATGTGAAGAAAACAATTGAGATGGCACAGAAAATCACTAAGTACATTTATGGTCATCTTAGGATCTTGAACATGTTTAGAGAGCATGCAAGTGGGGGCCGAGATATCATCCGTGCAAGGCTAACAAAATTTGCTTCGCTGATAATGAAGCCAGTTACAAGGCAGCAGGGAAAAAGTTGATGCAAAAGCGCAAACATTTATATTGACTCGCATGTGCAGCACATTGTCTGGACTTGATACTTGAAGAGATTGGGAAGGGAAAAAATGTGAAGAAAACAATTGAAAGGGCACAGAAAATCACTCAGTACATTTATGGTCATCTTAGGATCTTGAACATGTTTAGAGAGCATGCAAGTGGGGGCCGAGATATCATCCGTGCAAGGCTAACAAAATTTGCTTCGAATTTCATTTCTTTGGAGTCCTTGCACAGGTATAAGAATGAGCTCAAGTCTTTCATATACCACAATTCCATGTGACATTATATAGACAAATCCAATGTTGATGCTCAGATGGATTATTTGGATGTGCGCCACATCGTGGAAGACAGTAAATTTTGGAACATGGTCTCACGTTACATGAAAATAGTTACACCTCTCGTGAAGGTCCTAAAAATGGTGGATGGCGATGAGAAGAATGATATGGGATATCTGTACGAGGCCATGGACTGTGCCAAGTTAGAGTTGCAGAATCCCTTCCCAGAGAGTATGCAAAGTGGTGGAAAATTGTTAACAACAGATGGACAACACATTACACCATTAATTGCATGTAATTGGTGAGTGATTAATTGTACTGATATAAAGTTCATTATTTTTTAGATTATAGTACATCTTACATTTAGTCAATTATACACAAATGCAGGTTATTTCCTCAACCCTCGATTTATGCACAATGTCAATGCAAACGTTAATCGCCAGGTGCTTCAAGGCACCTTAACAGTCATTGGTTGTTTATCAAAGACACTAGAAAAGAGACTTCAGGTCGAGTTACAGGTTGGCCTTTATTGATTTTATCAACAAGAGGAAAAGAATTTACTTAATTACTTATGTTAATTGTCACTTTATCCTTATAGATTGAGGACTGGGACATATTCTGCTCACAATTGCAATACGCTATGGGAAGAGTGAGCCCAGGTATACTAAATATTTGTGCTTAAATTGAGTCAATATGTATTAGTATATCACGAAGAATTGATCTTCATTTATATCTTACATTTATTTGTTTATGATTGATGGAACAACTGACTGGTGGATAATAGTGAACATTAGAGATTTGGGCAGTAATGCATTGGCTTACATTGCAATTAGAGTGTTGACGACCAAAATTCAGAGATTTGGGCAATAATGCATTGGCTTACATTGCAATTTGGACAGAGGATATATTGGATGAAGATGAGCCAAGGGATCCAGAATTCAGAGGATCAACCAAGAGGCCAAGATGCGCACCAGAGAGGATGTAGTTTTATTTGTTGACGACACTGAGCAGCAGCCTGAGATTGAGCCAGATAGAAACTCAGAATCAGATAGCAGGCCAGTCACTCCTAGAATAGTCAAGTCACCTCCATCCTTAAGAAGTACATCAGTTAATGAGATGACTGAGAGAAGTAGTGTCATTGCTCGAGAGGACCCGATTATTGAGCAATTGAAGCAAGTTTATGTGAGACACACGCCACGGGGAAAAGAATTACTTTCAAAGATGAAGGAAGTAGTGTTGTTGCTCGAGAGGACCCGATAATTGAGCAATTGAAGCAAGTTTATGTGAGACACACGCGGCGGCGGCGGCGGTGCCCAGGTATACTAAATATTTGTGCTTAAATTGAGTCGATATGTATTAGTATATCATGAAGAATTGATCTTCATTTACATCTTACATTTATTTGTTTATGGTTGATGAAACAACTGACCGGTGGATAATAGTGAACATTAGAGATTTGGGCAGTAATGCATTGGCTTACATTGCAATTAGGGTGTTGAGTCAAGCAACATCAGCAAGTCAATGTGAAAGAAATTAGAGCACGTTCAGCCTTATCACTCAAAGGTTCGTAATCGGCTAAAGGCTGAACGGCTAGAAAAATTAGTTTAGTGCCACTACAACACGAGGTTGAGAATAAAGAAGATGAAGCTGAGACAACAGCTGAGGGACAAACGCGTCACAGACAATACAACTCTAGAAATTGAGGTGGACGTATTATTTGATGATGACAATCCCTTGCAGTCTTGGGTTGAGGTACGAGCGCAAGTTGATGATCCCGTTTTTGATCATGATGACAGAACATGGACAGAGGATATATTGGATGAAGATGAGCCAAGGGATCGAGAATTCAGAGGATCAACCAAGAGGCCAAGATGCGCACCAGAGAGGATATAGCTTTGTTTGTTGACGACACTGAGCAGCAGCCTGAGATTGAGCCAGATAGAAATTCAGAATCAGATAGCAGGCCAGTCACTCCTAGAATAGTCAAGTCACCTCCATCCTTAAGAAGTACATCAGTGGATGAGATGACTGAGAGAAGTAGTGTTGTTGCTCGAGAGGACCCGATAATTGAGCAATTGAAGCAAGTTTATGTGAGACACACGCCACGGGGAAAAGAATTGCTTTCAAAGATGAAGGAAGTAGTGTTGTTGCTCGAGAGGACCCGATAATTGAGCCAGATAGAAACTCAGAATCAGATAGCAGGCCAGTCACTCCTAGAATAGTTAAGTCACCTCCATCCTTAAGAAGTACATCAGTGGATGAGATGACTGAGAGAAGTAGTGTTGTTGCTCGAGAGGACCCGATAATTGAGCAATTGAAGCGGCGGCGACGGCAGCGCGGCGGCGTTCTTTCAAATTGTTTCTCATTATTAAGAAAAGGTAACAAAGATAAAAGACGAGCTTGTTTCATAGCAATAGTAATTAATCGTTGTTGTTTCAAGGTTAATCTATTCACTCGTCGTTGACGACGACGACAACTGCAAGTGCTACTACTGGCGGTGGCATGTATGCATCTACTTCTTTCAAATTGTTTCTCATTATTAAGAAAAGGTAACAAAGATAAAATATGAGCTTGTTTTATAGCAATAGTAATTATTGTTGTTGTTTCAAGGTTAATCTATTCACTCGTCGTCGTCGTCGACGACGACGACGACTGCAAGTGCTACTACTGGCGGTGGCATGTATGCACCTACTTCCTCCTTCCATGCTGACACGATACAGTCATAGTGAAGGAGGATATGATTCACAGAGCCAATATGCACATCCAACAAATTATGGAGGTGGCCAACACGAAGCAGGCATGTATGAGGGGAGTCATCAACAAGAATTCCAATTTCATCCAGCTCCCGCCAGTAACAGTTATGGGTCAGCATCTTCTTCAAATCCTCAAGGTTTTGCTTCTTATGCTGATTCTAGATTCCAATCAAGCCAACAACCTTATACTCCAAGAGGGATCCAAAGAGGGATGCACGACTTGGCTGCATCATTATTTGGTTACAGTGAATATACAGAATATATGCAGCCTTTTTATAGGTATCAACAGCAGAAGCCAGACGATGAGGAGAAGGTTCTTCCAGCTACTATCCATATTAGTGCATCATTATTTGGATAGGGATCATTTAATTTCTATAACATTATTGTGTTTGTAATGTTTGTTGTACTGTTTGAACCTACTTCATGCTTAATATGTACTAAAGAATATTAGTTTAACATGTCCAATGTCTACTTCTAACACTTAATCTAATTTATTCAAACTCAAAAGCATGTCCAATGATTTTTTTATTTTTTATTTGTATAGTTTTCCTTATTTATTCCATATTTTTGTGATTTTTTCTGAATTTTTTCAATGCTTTAAACAGGTTTCGGTTATCGGTTTCAAACCCGGCCGAAACCGACACTGTCATCCTTGCGAGAGAGAGACACACACACATAGGGACTGTGAAACGAAAGCGATAGAGGGGCTCCACCCCCCCTTATGTTTGTGTATGAGAGAGAGAGGGAGACAAGAGGGCTCGATCGGGGAGAGGAAGAGAAAGGGGGGAGACGGGAAAGACCTACCCGCTTGCAGCCATGCTACCCAATGCCGTCCGCCACGCCGCTCGCCGCCATCCATAAAGCCACCATCCACCGCGTCGTTGGCTCGCCGATGCTATTGGCACAAGAGAGGGGGGGAGTCTAGGGTTATGATCGGGGAGAGAGAAGGTTATAGGAAGGTGTTTTACAAAGGCTCGGCCGCAGATCCGGTTATCGGGCTCACAGGCCTGGGCCAACGCGGCCCAAGGCAGACTCGACCCCCAAGAAGTGCCTAAGGTGATCGCCTAGGCGATTTGTGTTGGAGCAAGGCGATTTGGGGCCACCTTGCCTTGCCTCCTCGCCTAGGCTATCGCCTCACGTGATTTTGATAACATAGGCAGGTGGTAGTAAAGAGGTTTGAGTCCAGGCTAGTAGGGTGGAAGGCGAGGCTCCTCTCTTACAGAGGAAGAATGGTGTTATGCAAATCGGTGCTTGATAGCCTTCCTATATACTACCTTTCCATTTTTAGGATACTCAAAACAATGGCTAAGAAACTGGAGTTCGTTCAAGCTAGATTCTTCTAGCATGACAGTGGTTACAGTTGCAGGGACTAGCATGACATCTCATGAGGAAGAGTGTGCAAGAATAAGGAAGCAAAAGGCGTAGGCATCAAGAACTTCAAAGACTTCAACCTGGTACTCCTTTATAAATGGCTGTGAAGGCTTGGACTGGAAAACAATGGCCTATGGCTACAACTTGTCAAGCAAACATACTATAGCAGGGCTAGAGTTTGGGACTTGACGTTGGCATCTTTGCACAATGTCTCCCCCATTTGGAGAGGCATCCTTCAGTGCGGGTATTTCATCAGATTGAGTGTTCGGTTCTAGTTGGGCAATGGACAGAGATGTTGGCTCTGGAAGGATAAGTGGTGTGGAGACTTCACACTAGGTGAATCCTTCCCGAAGCTCGTTCTTGTTTCGAGTGCACCTACGGCATCTGTGTCTCATACCTTTTGATACATTGTTGTCTGGGGTACATGGGCACCACCTTTGGAAGGAATATGACGTATGGGGAGATGGATCGGTTGGATGCTCTTCTGTTACTCCTAAACTATAAGCTAGTGGACAGCAGGACAGATAGGTGGTGGTGGAGGTGGGAGGAGGGGGCCTTCTCAGTCAAGTCTACATCCTCACTCATATCAGACGGGTGATTGCGCCACTGGTTTGCTCCACAAATTTGGGCCCCCAAAAGCCCGCTGAAGGTGAAGCTATTGATATAAAAGATATCCCATGGTCGGCTGCCCACTTGTGACAGAATTGCCCCTTTCCTTCAAGGCATACCTACCCTTTGCTGTTTATGTGGAGAGGTGGAGAAAGACCTTAACCACCTTCTCACAAAATGTCCTTTCTCAAGGGAGGTTTCAGCTAAAGATCGGCAACAGGATCCAATATACCTTCGGCCCCTTTGAGAGTGTACAGCATCTGCTTCTCACTTAGCACAAGGTGGAACCTAAAAGGGGATAGGATTATTTGGTGGCTCATTCTTCATGCTACACTTTAGGCACTGTGGAGAGAAAGAAACAATAGGATCTTCAAAGGCGAAGCAAGAATTGAGGATAGACTTGTCTTCTTTATTTGTGAGAGAGTGAGTAAATGGGCAAAACTCTTATGTAAGTGGAGTTTCACAACTCCTCTCTTTTCCTTTTGTTGGGGGGATGGCATGGGGTACACCGACTTGTAGTGGTGTTTTTGTATAGGGATTTTTGGGTGCTCACTGATTATATTATATATCCCACTTTCTTTTACAGTTAATACATACGTGGTACCATCCACTTCTCAAAAAAAATGTATCTTTCCTGTTTAACTGTTAAGCATAGTCTTTCCTGCGATATACATACACGAACCTTGGCATGAACTATAATTATGTTGCAGATGACTGTAACTCTATCTCTAAATCAACATACTCAATGGTGGTAGTTGAATGATTAGAAGAAACAACATAAAGCATCACATTAGAGAATCACATGATTATTGATGTCCCTTGTTGCTTGTATGCTTATTCATGTATTGCATGGATCCGCAGTGTGTTTGATCATTGATGTTCACATATCTGTATGGATATGCTTGTTAATTAACACATTGGATTCTCTGAGTGGCATATCCTTAAGAACAAACATACATCATCCATCTCTGAAGTAAGATGTCCCAGGACACAGCTGTAATAATCACTTTATCAGTCTAGAAACCAAGAGCAGACAGAGAGATCATGTGATGATGTGGTGTGCCCATGCTGACGGCCAAGGGTACCCTGCGGACTTGGTGTATGAATGAAAGCCATCTACTAGGTAAGGGGAAACCCATTGGTACGATGATGTAAACCCCTTGAAGCCTATGTGCAGAAATATGCAAGGACAGACGGACCGTTGAGACAGTCCTGGCAGGAAGAGGCCATTTGGGGCGACCCCTCCACCATGCATTTTTTTGGCGGCACCAGTTCGATGGCTGGTGAGCTCTTTCCCTGATTGGTTAAATGATCAGGTGAGAATACCATCCAGGTTGCCCAGACGACTGGAGTGGAATGCCACTCAATCTGAGAATGGAGCTACCCTCTCTCTGCATTCCTGGTCAGATATGACCCATTGAGCAATAGCCAGCCAGGGCATGCCTTAACAGGACATGGTTCCTTTGGTGTAGTCAGATGAGAATTGAGAGACAGAGAGGCTGACACGCTGGCTCTTGTTTTACGCTGTACCCAAACAGACGGTTAGGACTATGATGTGCCACAAGCGAGCCGATCTGTAACGGGCCAGTTTGATACCAATTTAATGTGGAACAGACCGTGATCTTTAGAGATGGGCAGATCTGGATCCCTTTCCTTGAGATCTGATGGCCTTTTAAGGCGTTGGTGGCCGCACTGGGCTGACGTGAAACAAACTGGGTGGATCCACCTGACAGGCCCTGGTCTGGAACAAGGGACCCACGGGAGATCACCTGCGGAAGGAGGGATTCAAGAGGTGCAGAGGTGGGGCGGTAGCTGTACAGCGGCGACAGACGATGGTGGTGGCAGGCTGGGAAGGGTCACGGGGTGCTGTCCGGCAGAGGGTGCTCACAGAGGTGGGTGGTTGTGGAGGTGGGGCCATGGCCGGAAGGGGGAGGCAGCAAGCTCTGCACAGAGCAGGTGGGTGACAGGCGGAGCGTGCTGGTGTGGCTGGGCCAGCCTGACGAGCAGGGACAGCGACTGCGACAGGTCTCCGGCGAGGCGTGGGGGCCGGCGAGGTGGTGTGGGATGGTGGCTATTCTGCTGCAATGGGCAGGGGCGAGGGTACGACGGTGAGGAGGGGAAGCATGATCGCAGCGCGGTAGAGGAGAGGGTCGTTGGGCATTCAAGAGAGGGGAGCATCAGCGGGAAGAAGGGATAGTGCAGGGTGGATCTGTGATTAGGGTGAAAGGGAAAGCAGGCGACGGCGGAAAAAGGCAAGGGAGGCGGTGCAGGGGGTGGGGGTGTTTTCTGTGTGGCGGTTGCTAGAACAATGAGCGGCTATGTGGGGATGCGGATCCACCCACCTAGGGTTTGCTGTGCGCAGAACAGTGGAGGAGGAAGAGGGCGGATGGGGATGGCGGCTAGGTTTGGTGGGCTTCTCACCCCTTAAAACACATCCAAGAAGAAAGACTCATTTTTTTCATTTCCAAATCTTCCTCCTCCAATATAAGAGAAGGGGGCTCCCTTTTATAGGGAAAATTACAAGTGATTTAGACTATTTTGCCCTTTACAACAAGATTACAACCTAGGCCCACACAGGAGGCCTAATAACTACAAACATAGCCCAAAATAAAGATAACACTCTTTTTTTTACTCTAAAACTAGAATCAAATAAAATCAAAATATATAATAAAATAACAATGACTCGATAGTGACTCCGAACGTCATTCATGTAAATAAGGCCATCAAGCAATACGCCAACTCAACCCACTGTCCGTCACCTCGAATCTCGCTCCGCATCAATCGCCCTCGGTTCAAAAAAACTCATCCTCGAGTTTTGAAATGGGGGAGTATGTACACAACAATTATAGAGGCAATAGGTCCGTGCAACACTACTAATTTCACAAGGATAGTCGAACTGAGAATCGACAGTCAGCACGGAAAATGTGTCTCAAAATCATACCATACCATGTCAAAGAGACGTTGAGCCACGCTAACACCTACATCTATCTCGAGAAGAACAGAATAAGAAAGCTTAGAAACCCCAAACAACTGATCAAAGAGTAGGTCCAAACCCACATCAACCATAAGTGCCAAATCCCATGCAATAATACCAAGTAGGTCGCTAGCCATTGTCAGCAATGAGCCTACCTCAAAAAGTGTGTCATCAATCAAATCAAACTCGGACATAACAAATAAAACATGATCCTAAACATCATCGAGAATGACTGTCGAAATAATCTCATACGATGAGTCAATTGTGAGTATAGAAACATCTATCAAGGTCACTCCAGAGTCGACAAACTCACTCTGATCCCGAACATCAAAAGGCGGTGTAGCAACGATAGCTATCAAGCTTTGTACTGCCTCCTTGAGATAGTGGATTGCCTGGAAGTATGGGTTTGAAAATCAAAACTTACCTTTGAGGTACGGTGACTGGATAGTGCAACTAGATCGGTCAGGGTCTATGATAACATACAGCTCTGCCAACCAGTCTTGGCCCAAACTGATGTGGGAACCCAGTGAATGAATAGTGCATCATGCTCCATCAAAATAACGAATGCCACATTTAAATTGTCGATGAAACCCCACAAAAGCCCTTTCTCCTTCAATAATAATCTCGCCGGTTTTCAATAACAAATTAACAATAGAGCAAGAAATATAATTATGATGACTCCGGTCAGTTAAGAATACTCTAACTCGCTCCTTGTTCGGCAAATATACGTCGAAATTCGTACTCATTTGGCACGTGCAAGAGATTACCTCAGACTCCAATTTGATAGAACAAATCGGTTCCCTAAGCTCTGATGCCAAAAATGATATGCCACAAGCGAATCAATCTGTAACAGGCCAGTTTGATACCAATTTGATGCGGAACAGACCGCGGTCTTTAAAGATGGGCCGATCTGGATGCCTTTCCTTAAGATCTGACGGGCCTTTAAGGCGTTGAGGGCCCACTGGGCTGACGTGAAACGAACTGGGCGGATCCACCTGGCAGGCCCTAGTCTGGAATGATAGACCCACAAGAGACCACCTACGGAAGGAGGGGTTCAACATGTGCAGAGGTGGGGCAGTGGCGGCATAGGGGAGATAAATGGTGGAGGTGGCGGGCAACGAAGGGCCAAGGGGTGCTATCCGGTGAAGGGTGGTCGCCGAGGCGGGGTCGTGGCCAGAAGGGGGAGGCGACAGGCTCTGTGCAGAGGTCTGGCAGTGGAGAAGATCCGGGAGGAGGGCAACAGGCTCTGCACAGAGCATGTGGGCGGCTGGCAGGGCATGCTGGTGTCGCTGGCCAATCTGATGAGCAGGGACGACGACTACGACAGGTCTCTGGCGAGGCGTGGGGGCTAGCGAGGTGGTGTGGAATGGTAGCTATTCTGATGCGATGGGCGAGGCGTGGGGGCTAGCGAGGTGGTGTGGAATGGTAGCTATTCTGATGCGATGGGCGGGGGCGAGTGGTACGACGGTGAGGAGGGGAAGCAGGATCATGGTACGATGGAGGAGAGGGTGGTTGGGCATTCGAGAAAGGAGGATCGGTAAGAAGAAGGGGTGGTGATGGGCGGATCTGCGATTAGGGTAAGAGGGAAGGAGGGCGACAACGAAAGAAGGTAAGGAAGGTGGCGCAGGGGGTTGGGGGGGACTTTGTTGTGCGGCGGTCACTAGAACAGTGGGTGGCCATGTGGGGATGGGTATCCAACCCACCTAGAGTTTGTTGTGCCGGACTGTGAAGGAGGAAGAGGGCAGATGAGGATGGTGGCTCCGGTTTGGTGAGCTTCTCACCCCTTACAACACACCCAAGAAGAAAGATACCTTTTTTTTCCATTTCCAAATCTTCCTCCTCCGATACAAGAGAAGGGGGCTCCCTTTTATAGGGAAAATTACAAGCGATTTAGACGACTTTGCCCCTTACAAAAAGATTACAACCTGGAGCCATACAGGAGGCCCAATAACTACATACATAGCCCAAAATAAAGATAACACTCTTTTTTTACTCTAAAACTAAACTCAAATAAAATCAAAATACATACTAAAATAAAAATGACTCAATGGTGACTCCGAACGTTGTTCATGTAAATAAGGCCATCAAGCGATATGCCAACTCAACCCATTGTCCGTCACCTCGAGTCTCGATCCGCGTCAATCGCCCCCGGTTCAAAAAAACTCATCCTCGAGTTTTGAAATGGGGGAGTACGTACACAAGTATAGGGGCGACAGGTCCATGCAACACTACTACTACAACCTAGGCCCACACAGGAGGCCCAATAACTACAAACATAGCCCAAAATAAAGATAACACTCTTTTGTTTACTCTAAAACTAGACTCAAATAAAATTAAAATACATAATAAAATAAAAATGACTCGATAGTGACTCCAAATGTCGTCCATGTAAATAAGGCCATCGAGCGATACACCAACTCAACCCATTGTCTGTCACCTCGAGTATCACTCCACATGAGATTAGAAGAGTAATGGGACTCCAAACAGCCAGTTAGGATTAGCCAGTCATTCACCGAGAGTGTAGGTTGCACTTGTGTGAGAACAATTTGCCCAATTTATATGGTTGTAGTACAACTGTTGCAGTTGTGGCTTACACTTACCCTTCAGCTAGTGTTTATGCCATTTGGCTTGGCCTCATAGGCATGAAGAGAAGCCCCTTGGATGCACCCCTTCAATGTGGCTTGATCAATTATTGTGTGCTTACTACTATTGTGCTTGCTGCGAATATTTGCTTTCCTTCAATTTTCATGGCAGCCTTTCGCTGCCTGTGCAAAAGTGCACCCGGTAAGAATTGTCATATCACCCCAAGAGGTGTGTGTGCTGTTCTTAGGAAGTCTTTTATGGAAGACTCACTGTTTGCTGCCGGAGTTCCAAGCCATAAGATACGTGATGGGTGCACATAAATCAGCTAGAGGAGCCCATTGTTGTGCATTCTCGTTCCAGTAGTTGTGCTCTGTGCTAAGTGTTGAAGATTTGTCCTTTCCAATGTTTTGAAATCGCCTGGTCAGAGCGAGTCAGCTGGCCCCCTTACTGCCTAGGCGGCAAGGCGCGTACCTCCATTCTGAGGCAGTTAATTGTTTTGCTTTTTTAGTTTTATTTTTCCTACATATATCCTCTACAAGTGATAATGCTATGAACCATAGACATCACCCAATTAATTTTATAAACATCAAATTTCTCATTAATGAATTACAAATTTTAAATTGATGCATCTATGTTTTGAACCTATAGGTATAGCTCAAAGCACAGAGCATTGGTCTCATAAGTCGTAATATGCTCTGCATGTCAATATCCTCTTCAAGAGACACCCAAAATCTGTCAAGCATGGGATGACAAAAGTGGGATAAAAAATGACAAAAGGAGAAGTTTATATATTTTTATTGAGGAACAAGCGTCAAATCTGAGTGATCTATGATGTCAGCAAACTAAGGATTGATTGGGTCCTCAACATGTGAAACATGGGAGGGGAGTGTAAAGAAAAGAAGACAATTGGAGAGGTGACAAGGAAGAGTAAGAGCAACAAACTTGTGAATATAAAGTGTAATGTGCATGGCCATGCAAACTAATTAACGGGGTTACACTGGTCTTCCTTCGATGAAAAAACTTGTGAAACACGAGGCGGAAATTGCCTAGGTAGGAAAGGGCTGTGAGTCATCTAGGCGGACCGATTAATCGTCTAGGCGGCTGATCTTTAAAACTCTGGTACTCTCATCTACTTGGAAATGTATCTACCTCTTCAGCTCTGTATTTCAAAACTATGGATATGTAATCTATCTAATTTTTGCTTGGCTAGTATGTTCCTTGTCCCTATGTAGTGTTTCTGTGGAAATGACACATGGGTTTGCAGAAATTGGTTGTGCATTCCACTAACCAGCAATCTTTCTTTTGTCTAGGTTGTTACAAACAGAAATACAAGATAATATGTGAGACAATTAGAATCAAGTAGGGGGGGGGGGGAGAAAACAAAAAAGAAGACAGTAATCAAGTCTGCATGACACCAGGTAGGTAACTGGGTGCAAAGTACAGCTCACCTCAAAAAGCAAGATCATGCTTTTTCGTTTCAAAATAAGTGTGTTGCACCACCAACTTTATTTAAAACTAAAAGAAGTAGTACAATCAAAATGAAGAGCCGAGGCTCCTCTTCCTCAAAAGAAGAAGAAAAAACTCTCAGAAACCCTCAAACAAAAGAAACAATTTCCCACTTACAAAGCAAGGCCACGTTTACTTCCTCAAAACAAAGCATGCATGGAATAACATACCCTAAAAAAATTGTTGCTTATGTAACATAAGCTGCTCACAAAGTAGTACAAAAAATACAGTCACACTCTCCACATCAAAAACTGAAAAATAACTGATTGCCTTACATGAAACACATTATTCTGCCACATAGTATATGTGAACAATTTAAAATACTTGGAAAATATTAAAGGAATATATGATGAACAGAGATTTTTGTACAGAAATCCCAAAGAATGTCAAAGATATGAAAGCTCGCCTAATGTTTTAGTACATGTAGAAATCCCTCTAAAGATTACATCCCGAGCAAAGAATAATAACAAAAAGTGGAATTGTCAAATGATAAGGGGATAAGAGCTTCTTCTATGGAAAAAAGGGGATGAGAGCAAATGCAATGATCCTTCAAATGAATCCACATATGGAGTTACCCAAATATACAAAATTCCCTAGGGAGTGTCTATACAAACTCCATAAAAACCTGCAAATAGAGCTGGTTTAGTGAAAATCTAACTTTATATGTTCCTTTTGCATGAAAAGAATATATGAGTTCACATGTTCCTTTTTTGTGAAAAGCATTTGTGAGGATTTTATTCTAACATTATAACAAGTGACATCTTTAGAAAGTCTTCAAAAGATCTACATGTGAAAAAGTGGTTTCAAAGACCATATACAGCCAAAAGGTTAGATCAGGAACCAGCTGGTCCGAGAGTTTAGGAATCAGTTCCCTCAAATACTTCAATACTAAGTTAAAAAAACAAAAGAATACAAGGATCGAAAGAGTCATTAGGCGCAGCTTGAGGTTCAAACCCTCATCTCACCAAATCAAGTGAGATTTAAACCCTAATTCCAAAGCAATTTAAGCCCTAATTTCAAGGAGATTTAAACCCAAATCTCACTTAAAATGATTCATTTTAAAAGTTTTCCCATTTTTCCTTTATAAGAGTCACATTTTCTTTTTTCTAGGACCAGCAGGTCCGGTCCTGAAACCAGCTAAAGTGATCGATGACCTCCAATCCCAAGCCAGTTCAGGCCGGTTCTGCAAACCATGCACACAGATAGCAACTGGATAATTGTTATCTTCCCACCAGTTTCTGGTTCATACTATTTGTTCCTAATTTTCAAAGCCTACTCTACTCAAGGTGGTGGTCTATAAAGAATTGCAAACTTTGAGTCATCATTATGATATATTTATTTCCAACATCCCATGTTTTCATATTTCACTGCAGCATAGAATAATCCAAAAGAAGTTTTTTCCAATTTTTATGCATATTCACAGGTTCATTTCCACTAAAAGGCATCCCCACAAACAACCCATTTCACATGTTATAGTAACTGCAAGTATCGATCAAGTACCTGGCCACCTTGTTCAGCATAGAAGCTTGTACTTTCCAGTATAACACCAACATCAGAACCAGCCGATGCAGTGTCTTGGAACCCTGCTCCTGTATATATTGCTTTTATCACGCTTTCATGGTCCTACAAGAATTTATAATGAATTATTAAAAGAAGCCAAGCAAAATTTGATCAAGCAAGTAATTTCACGTAAAAAGAAAAGGCAAAGAAAAAAAGCCTCTTGTAGACGGCAAATATGATTTAGGGAAAACAATAGACAGGATCACCATTTTCCATGAAGCTCTCCGCACTCTCAGAACTAAATTTAAAAAAATGCATTAAACTAAATGGCATCCTTACTCACATCTCTGTTGAGCTTCATGGGTATGTGTGATTTGATACGCATCGATTTATTACACAACAATGATGAAGATTACATTCATTCATTTGACTAATTCTCTCCTCTCTAGACCCTTAACCAGTATTAAGTTCCTTTCCAATGGCATAGCTCACAACAGGTCCAGCAGTGGTAGCATCTAAAGATATAGACAGAGGGAGAGCATCTAAGTGGAACACTTCATGTTTGGTAACACATATTGGATAAGTATTCATCTTCAAGATCCGCTAAGCCAAGAACATTCAGCTATGAAAAAGAACAACTCAAACTTAGGTTCAAATTGATCAGCTAATATCCTTAAAGACATCTATTTAAAAGAAAAGACAGTTTTTTATCACATTCTCACACTTCTTCATGGGTGACCACAGATGCCATAACCTTCCGCACCATTATCCATGCCAAGTTTTCACTATCACCTTGTGCCCAACACAAGGTATGCAAAACTGGTTCCGGTTCCAGAACAGGTCAGGGCGATTCTGGTACCGGAACAGGTACGAACTGGTACCGCCCGGTTCGGTACCGGTTCCCCTCAAATACAGAAATACCTACAAACTAAGTTTATAAAAATTTAAACACTAATCTCAAGTATATGTAAACTCTAATAGGAGATTTTATACTTTAATCTCACTCAATCTCGTTAGATTTTAGTCTCTAATGACTTAAGTCATTATAGTCATTAAGATTATTGGTTGAATTTGTAAATTAATCTTTTTGTCTTAGGGAAAAAAAGGTCATCTTCCTTTTCTTTAAAGGACCGGCCGGTCTGATACCGGAAGCAGCTGTACCAGAGCAGTCATCTCCGGTACTGGTACAAAATCATACTGGGCAGTACTGCACATGGTAAAATTGCACAAAAGATGTATTTCAAAACATCATTAAGTCACAGGTCACAGGCAATTATAAAAAAAATAATCCAGATGGCACTAAAATTTGGAGAGAACCACCCCCCTGCCCCACCCCCCCCCCAACGAGACATCTCCATTCAGGAGACTGATCGACTGGCCAGCACCGACTGACTCCCCTTCTAATTTTACTATTTTATCCCAATTCATTGCCCAAAAAAGGGTTGGTTGTAAAATTTACTTGTGGTACAAGGGTATTCACAACAATTCACAGATATGTTGATTTTTTTCCTTTTGACAAGTCAGGGGGATGTTTTAGAGGGCATTTTCTGAAGCAAAATAATTAAAAATCAAGACAAAATGCTAGTCATAAGAAAGTATATTTTTATGACCATTTTGCTCCCAATATTTGTTCTTAACCTGGGTAAATTGGTAAATTAGGGGTGGGGGCTCATCTAGCCGTGGGGCTCATTTGATCCATCTCATATTTTTAACCATTAGCTTTGACATTAGAAAACAACACTTGACTAGTCAACTTTTGGAAAGAAGGCTAACTTTAGTTTTGACCAAAGGAAAGAATAAGGTAAACATAGTTATCAAGGTGTCCACCTAAGAGGTGCCGCCTAGGCGAGAATTCGCAATTCTGTGAGCTAGGCACAGATATGCCTAGTTGGACCTGCAAAAGGCGGCCCAAGGCACCCACATTCATGCCTTGGGCCTGCTTGGCCCGACCCAAAACTGGGGCTCATCTAGCCCTGGGGCACATTTGATCCATCTCACACAGTTTTATTTTTAACTATTAGTTTGGACATTAGAAAACAACACTTGTCTAGTCCACTTTTGGAAAAAGGGCTGACTTTAGTTTCACAAAAGGGAGGAATAAGGTAAACATAGTTGTCAAGGTGCCTGCCTAAGAGGTGCCACCTAGATGGGAATTTGCAATTCTGTAAGCTAGGTGCAGGTATGCCTAGTTGGAGCTGCAAAAGGCTGCCCAAGGCACCTGCCGTCATGCCTTGGGCCTTCTTGGCCCAACCCAAAACTGGTTTGTCCTCTCTTACCTCCAGTCTAAAAAAAATTCGGTCAAGGGGGCCCCATCCCCCTTCCACCGCCCAAGGGAGGTGCTGCCACACCATCCCCCCCCCCCACCGACTTGACCACACAGGTCGATCCATGATGCGATGCCGGGTCAAAGATAGATCAAGCTCCACACACTCCAACACACCCGCCCCACCGTCTCCCACCATTGTGACCATGTACTCTCTCTCTCCCCCCCTCGAGCCCATAATGGACTCTGGATAAACCTTTCTATAGAAAACTTTATATACACTTCTTGCTGGCTGGTTCTTATGGACTTGGCACCTAGGCACTGCTTAAGTAGGCACCTAAGTGCTTAGGTGCTTGGAGACCCCACGTACGGCTTGGATCGCCTTATCGCCTTGACAACTATGAAGGTAGATGAACAAAAGGTGGAAGGAAGAGAAGAAAACCAAATAAATATGCTTCAAATGAACAAGATATTGCAAGATAAAAACATCTCTAACTGAAGCCCTGCACAGAGGTCAAAGGTCTAACCTGATTCCATATATACTTGCTGCTGTCATCTGTGGGTGCCACACCCCTCCTATGTAGCTCTGATGTAGCATCAGCATCCATGGCAATGCTCTCACCGGTGTGCTGCAAACCATATTAAGCATAAGAAAAACTGAACAAAGGACTTCTAAATTTCATAAGACAACATAAAATTTGAAGTGATAATTGCAAAAATTACCCTCATATTTCAATGATTGCAGAATTCATTTTGCTATTGCTATAATAAACCTATTGAATGAACATTAATGCAAAGTAGCCCTTGAGGTTAGTTGCTGTTTAGGATATCCATTTAGATCCATAAAATTAAAACGTTTGGCCAAAAATACCCTTATAGAAAAGTGTTATTTTCACCAGCACATTGTGCCAAAGAGAGAGAATGGGAGTTAAAGACATAGATGCGTGAAGAGAGAGGAGTTTAGGAGAGATTAGGGGTTTGTAGGTGTGTTTTAAAATTTAGTTAAAGACTAACCCGGGATAAATTAAATAAGAGATTTTAATGGAACACTGACGGCAAGTGACTAGCAAGGGTGCTTCTGCAAGTATTGCAACGTAAGGTTATTTATAACTGTAGAAAATAGGGTTTTCTTGTATGTTTTGGGCTTCGTTGGACCTATTAGGTCTATTGGATGTTTCTATATGTTTATTAGATAGTTGGGTCCCTTATTAGGACACTGGTTCATTTACCACATCCAATAAGGTGGATCCAATTAACTTAAACTTGTGTTTCTTTTCTGCAAATACCCCTGCACGTTCTTTTATGTAACAGGGGTAGTTTAGACATGTAAATCTTCTTGCTTAAACGAATAAACAAAGGAGAAGGGGGCACAGCAAAGGCAGTTACGGGATGACCCATCTTTGCAGACTTGCAGTTCGTCTTCCCCTTTCGCTCTTCTTTCTTCTTCTTCTTCTTCCTCTTCTTTCCCTTCCAGTTCACAGGATGAAGTAAGGCCAGAGAACTACAGAGTATCAGAGCAGGGAAGGGGCTGTGGTTTGTGAGACTGCTGCCGCTGCTTCTTCTCTCACTTGGTGTACAGGGAGGAGATGATTTGTGAGACAGCTACCACTGCTTCTTCTTCTTCTTCTCTTCATGCTCCAGAGAAGGGGCTGTGAAGACCTTGGAGTCCAAGACCTCGTGTTATCCTACCTTCCTGGTGAGTGGCTCGTGAGAGAGCCTTCTCTCATCATTAAGGGTCCTTGTCGCAGTTGGCTTTCGTGGCTGTGCTGTGGTTTGGAGGAGTCTCTCCATACCTTGTCTTACTTTACTTGGAAGAGTATCTCCGGTCATCTCTTACCATTCCTTGCTGTGGTGAGTGTCATCTCCAGTCATTATTCCTTTCTTTCTTGCTAGTGAGGGGGTTTCCAGTCATATCTTCACCGCAGAGGAGCATCTCTACTCAAGTCTTGCAGTCAAGCATCTCAAATCAGTTCACAGTGAGTTGCTGGCACTACTTTCCTGCTTGAAAAGAGGTATCTTCTTAAGATATTCTCCTACTCAGAAAGGATACAAATGTGTTGATCCTAAAACTGGGAGGAAGTATTGTCTCAAGGATGTTACCTTTATAGAGTCAGAATCTTACTACTACAGTGAAAATTTTCCTCAGAGGGAGACATCTTCTTCCTTGCCTGTTGCTTCATGGACCCCTATTCTTATTCCACCTCCCATAATAAGTCAAGGACAAGACTCTGAGGATATACATCCTGGTGGGGACATCGGGCCCACTACCGGACCCACTACTCAGAGCCGACGCCGCACCGTCCCGACATCACCGAGCTTGTGATTCGGAGACTCACTTGAAGACTCGGCGTCCTGAGTACGTATTTGTGTATGTATTTATGTATTGTGTGTATAATACGTGTATTACTACATATATTATTTACTTTTGTTTTATTAGATTAGTCATACTCAAAAGTTATGTGTATTTTATTTTATTAAAACCCAAGAGTCAAAAAAATAGTTGGTGTGGTTTGTTTTATTAGGCCAGGACGTGGGTGTCCTTAGCTGAAATGTTTAGGGGTGTGATTGTCCAAGTGTAAAAAAGCCTTTCCTATATAAAGGGGGCTAATGTGTTGTTTTTCATATGAAAGATTGCCTGAAAGAAAACCCACGTAGGTGCATTTTGCCCCTTCTTGCTTCCCTTCCCTCTTAGCTCTTTGTGAGATTTGAGTGTCGCCCGTTGAGAGACCGTCCGGTGTGAGGCCGAGCTGCGCGAGACAGTTGTTATCCCGTCCCGTCCGCGTCACCGGAGTGCCGTCGATCCTTCCTCCGACGCCGCCGTGTCAAATTTGGTATCAGAGCCCAACAACGGCGTCTCCGTCAACCCCGACGCCCGCATCGTCTCCCCTCCTGTCTTTCGATTGCCAGAAGTGGAAAAAAAAAAGGAAACGAAAGAGCAGCAGAACTCTTTCTCTCAGTTGAGAGGAAAAGAAAAGAAGAAGAAAAAAAGGACAGAGGAATTGCTTCTCTCGGCTGAGAGAGAAAGAAAAGAAAAAAATTCAGTTCGCGGCACGGGCATCGTCGCTCGTGCCCAGTTCAAAAAAGCTTTTGGCCACAACGGCCATCACCTGCCGCCGCGCCCCACCGACAGTAGCCGCCGCTACCGCTCGCGCCCGCCACCGCCCAGCGGCGCCCACCTCGCCGTCCGAGCCCTCCCGCGCCCTCACCCGTGCGCGCCTGCCTACGCGCCCGGCCGTGCCCACGCGCCCGCACACCCGCCCGCGCGCTCGCCCGCCTTCCAACGCCCGCGTGCGCCCGCCTGGTCGCCCCGCGTGCCGCCTCGACGCAGCGCCCGCGCTCGCCTGCCAGCGCCCTCATGCGCCCGCCCGGCCGCCCGCGTGCCGCCTCAACGCAGCGCCTGCACCCGCGCCTGTCTGCGCCTGCGCCCGCCTCCAGGCACGCGAGTGCTCCGCGCGCACCTCCGCCAGCGCCCGCAGGCCGCCCCGCGCGCGCCTGCGTTGGCCTCCCAACCGCATGTCGCCCTCGCCAGCTGGCCCGCCAATCCAGGTTGACTGCCAACCCCACCTACTTGGCTGACCCAGTACCAGCCGCGTGAGACACGCGCAGAGGGTTGAAAAGTTTGAAAATTGAAAAAAAAAGTGTTAAATATATATATATCAGGGATATATATAATATTATATATATCTATATATCTATATATCTATATATATATATTGAATAAACTAGCAATTGTGGCACCCTAAGTCCACAACGACGGCTCGGCCGGTGCCAGGGTCGCCCAGTCACCAACAGACAGTCCGTAATTTACGGAGTGTGAGTGTCTGAAAGTCTCCCTGCGCGGAGAAAGTCTGAAATAATTTGTCCCCCCACGCGAGAAAATTTTAAATTACGCGATTTTGTAATTATTGCACCCTCATTGCGTGGAGTGAATTTTTGTAACCGCTCAAGCTTCGTCGACGCCGTGCGGACACGCACGTCTACACTCGCCTTCGTCTCCGGTCGGAGCTAGACTTTTCAGTCCAGCTAGGTACGTGCTCCAATCTCTTGCTCATTTAGTATCCCTATCTATGCAGCCTATCTCCTGAGTGTATCGCTGTGGGCGGAGAGAAAGAGCTTGTATGTGCCCCATCCTTTAAGCCCTAGAACTGCCGCATTAAGGGCACCCTAATTATCAGGAGGTAGTTTCACAACTACTTCGCCTACGGGCAAGCAACTCTCCCTGACCGGTTCCTTCGCAAAAAGAATTGACCCTTTGCATATTAGCCAACAAATTGGGTCTACACCTTGCTAATTTTCGGTCCCAGGATTGCATCATTTAGGTCCAAGCTCGTGCATGCCACGTTGATCTAGGAATTCATCAGGCCGTCTAGAGCGCACTTCAACGCTACAATCACCCATGGATCAGGATAGCATGGATGCCATGCTAGCCCAGCTCGAACGACATCTTATGACCCAAATTGAAAGATCTATAGGCCAATTGTGAGCGGAGCTAGGTGAGAGGATCCAAGCCTTGGAGGATCACGTGAAGAAAGAGGAAGGGAGGATGAATGGTCACGGAGATCTCGTAGCTAACCCTAGGGAAGAGAGAGACCAAACCTGTCAGAATCAGGCTCCTCAAGGTAGAGAGCAAGAGGATCGTGCACCTCGAGGGAGAGACCACGACGATGAGGAGATCATCCTACGGAACGTCAAAATAGACGCTCCCAGTTTTGATGGGTCCCTAAATCCCGCTACGTATCTTGATTGGGAGACCGGGATGGATCAATATTTTGATTGGCATCGTCGCATGACCCCTACTACAAGGGGAGGTTTGCCAAAATGAAGCTCCTAGGTCAAGCCAAGACCTACTGGTGCAACGTCGAGAATCTCCTAGCAAGGAGACGAGAGGAGCCCATAAACACGTGGGAAGAAATGAATGAGAAACTAAGGGAGAAGTATCTGCCACCCTCCTACCATCAGCGTCTTTTAGACCAATGGCAGAAACTCACCCAATATGGAAAGTCCGTGGACGAGTACATCGTCAAATTTGATGAATTCTTCCTTCGGAGTCGAGTCGTGGAGGATGCCTCTGTCACCCTCTCACGGTTTAGGGCTGGCCTACACGAGAGTACTCAACGGGAGCTATTCTTGCGGGAGGTTAACACCCTCGAGCAGGTCTACCAGGTTGCTCGAGATGTTGAGCGGTTTCAAAGGGTGGTCCCACATCGAGTTCCCACCTACCGCCAACCTGAACCCCGAAACCCCATGGTCCGCTACACTAAGAGAGCTGGCCCCTCCACTTCCTATGTCCCTACTGCTACCACACTTCGGGCCGTTGCCCCTACTGTTCCTTTCATAAGGAACCCCTTACCGGCACCTGCTGTTGTGCCCAGGCTGGAGTACACTCCGCCCACTGATCGGAGGGATGACAAGGGAAAGGGTGCCCTCCCTAACACTTCCCAACCAGTCCCTGTCTCGGGGATTCGCTGCTTTAGGTGCCATAACCTAGGGCATGTTGCCACCAACTGCCCTACCCGAGCCTTAGTCATCACCGACCCCCAGTCTGTGAAGATTCCACCTCAAGAAGAAAAATCCATTGAGAGGTATGAGGCCGATCCTGACCTCATCGCCCAGTTTGAGGAGATAGACGCAGGATTTGATAACACGCATGTCGAGTACATGCAAGTTGGCGATATTTTCGAGAGTTCTAACCATGGACGATTGGGTGTAGTTCGCTGCACCCTAACACACCCCCAGGAGGACGACTGGCGTCGAACCTCCATCTTCCAAACCTACATCATGGTGAAGTCTCAACCCTGCAAGGTGATCTTTGACAACGGGAGCTGTATCGATGCAGTCTCTTCAGACTTTGTCTCCCGTTTAGGTCTACCTAACCACCCTCATCCTAGGCCATACGTGGCTTGAGTTGACGACACGTCTATCCCAGTCACCACTACATGTGTCATTCCCATCCAATTCCAGTCCTACCAAGGACAGATCTTATGCGATGTAGTGCCTATGAAGGTCGGTAACATCATCCCAGGACGACCGTGGATCTATGATGTAGACCTTACTACATTCGGTCGATCCAACCAGTGTTCCTTCTCCCACAATGGGAAGAAGATTCAGTTGTACCCGACACCCCCAAAGATGACCACGGGAAAGAGCTCCACCTCCACCCCCACTGGAACCCCCAAGGTTCAGGAGAGTCCCCGAACTCCTAATGAAGGGAAACTTCCCATTCCCTCTTCTCCTGCATCTATCACACCCGTTCCCAAGGCCCCTAAGGTTGGTCACGACCTAGTTAGGCACCTTAACTTCACAAGTGTCCGAGAGCTAAACAGGGAGGTTGTTGAGGGTGCCCCTGTTTGAGCTGTTGTCGTCACCATCACACCCGAGGAGTCCCAAGTCTCAGTCCCACCTGAAGTCCAGGCAATCCTACAGGACTTCCAAGACATCTTCCCTGAGGACTTACCCTCTACACTCCCTCCCATGCATGATGTACAACACGCCATTGACCTTGTCCCCGGGTGCACCCTACCCAACCTTCCTCATTACCAACTAAACCCCAAGGAGCATGTTGAGCTCCAAAGAATTGTCAAGGACCTTATTCAAAAGGGTTTCCTAAGGGTGAGCAAGAGCCCATGTGTTGTTCCTGCCTTGCTCAATCCAAAGAAAGATGGCACCTGGCGGATGTGTGTTGACAGCCGCGCCATCAACAAAATCACTGTCAAGTATAGATTTCCCATTCCCCGTCTTGATGACATGCTTGACACGATGAGTGGAGCCACCATCTTTTCAAAGATTGACTTGAAAAGTGGCTACCACCAGGTCTGAATCCGCCCAGGGGATGAATGGAAGACGGCCTTTAAAATAAAAGAAGGTCTGTATGAATGGCTCGTCATGCCATTTGGGCTATCTAATACCCCCAGCACTTTCATGAGACTTATGACGAAAGTCCTTCGCCCGCTCATTGGTCGATTTGTTGTCGTCTACTTTGACGACATTCTCATCTATAGCCACAACCCTCAGGACCACATCCGGCATTTGAGGGAAGTCTGCGAGACTTTGAGGAGAGAAACCATGTATGCCAATCTTAAGAAGTGTGAATTCATGACAGACCGGGTCACTTTCCTCAGCTTTGTGGTTTCGAGTCAAGGAGTGTCTGTGGACCAATCCAAGGTCCAAACCTTAGTAGACTGGCCTGAGCCCCAGAACGTCCATGACGTTCGCAGTTTCCATGGGCTAGCCACTTTTTACAGACGCTTCATTAAAAGCTTTAACACCATTATGGCACCCATTACGGATTACATCTGTAAGGAGAATTTTGAGTGGACCAAAACCGCCTCCCAGGCTTTTCTTGTCATAAAGGAGCTCATGACCAAAGCCCTATCCTCCGCCTACCAGACTTTTTCAAAGTCTTTGAAATATCCTGTGATGCATCTGGCGTAGGTATAGGAGGAGTGCTTAGCCAGGAAAGCCACCTTGTGGCTTACTTCAGTGAGCAGCTTTCTGATGCAAAGCTTCGTTACTCCACCTACGATAAGGAGTTCTATGCCGTGGTCCAAGCTCTCAAACACTGGAGACATTATCTCTTACCTCAAGAGTTTGTCTTATACTCGGACCACGAGGCTCTGAAATTCCTTAGCTCTCAGAAAGGCTTAAACCCAAGGCATGGTCGGTGGGTAGAATTCCTCCAGTCTTTCACAATTATCCTAAAACATAAAGCTGGAAAAGAGAATAAGGTGACCGACGCCTTGAGTCGAAGGGTCTCCCTTCTTTCCACTGTTCGGGTAGAGGTCACCGGATTTGACCGCATGAAGGAACTCTAGAGTGTCCAGACTTTGGCCCTGCCTATTCTGCCTTGTCCGCTGGATCCTCGACCGCATTTGCTAACTATCTACTCCAAGATGGTTTTCTCTTTCGAGGACAACAACTCTATATCCCGAAGACTTCTGTACAGGACTTCCTGATTTGGGAATTGCATGCTGAAAATCTTGCTGGTCACTTTGGACGAAACAAGACCATCCATTCTGTGGAGGAGCATTTTTATTGGCCTGGCCTGAAGAAAGATGTGGCCAAAATTATAGCCCAGAGTAGGACATGCACAATGGCCAAACAGGTCAAACAAAACACTGGTCTCTACACTCCTCTCCCCATTCCTGATAGACCATGGGCTGATGTGAGCATGGATTTCATCCTTGATTTACCTCGTACTACTCACAAACACGACTCCATCTTCGTGGTAGTTGATCGGTTCTCTAAGATGGCCCATTTTATTGCATGTTCCAAAACATCTGATGCATCGAGGGTAACCCACCTGTTCTTTGATGAAGTCGTACATCTGCATGGTCTCCCCCAAACCATAATGTCTGACCGAGATATCCGGTTCACTAGTTACTTTTGGAAGACACTTTAGCACCTAGTTGGCACTAAGCTGAAATTTCCACTGCCTATCCCCCACAAACCGATGGGCAAACAGAGGTCGTCAATAGGAGTTTAGGGAATCTATTAAGGTGTCTTGTAGGAGATCATTCTGGCACTTGGGATCTTCTCTTGCCCAGAGCCGAATTCGCATACAATAGCTCTGTCAATAGGTCCATAGATATGAGTCCATTTGAGGTCGTGCATGGATACAAACCTAGGACACCTGTGGATCTCATTCCCCTCCCCTTCGAGTCCAGGACCTCCAAGTCAGCTGAGGAATTTGCACAACATGTCAAAAGTCTGCATGAGTCAATTAGCAAGCAAATGAACCTCAGTAATAAGACCTATAAACGATTGGATGATTCGCATAGGCGTCACCATGAATTTCAAGAAGGTGACTTGGTTATGGTAGACTCTCCTCGGGAGCCGTTAAAAAGTTGCAAGTCCGAAGTGATGTTCCTTTCCAAATCCTGAGAAAGATTGGCTCCAATGCTTATGTTGTAGACTTACCTCCCGAATATGGGATTAGCTCTACTTTTAATGTGGCAGACCTAGTGACCTACAAGGAACCCACAGCGATTCCTAGTGACCCTTTCGAGCCTTCTCCTCCCATTGAGAGTGAGCCCAACCCTGTGCGTCCCACAACCTCGAGAGCACCGCGCGAGCAAATTGAGAGGATACTGGATGAGCAGGTGACCGCTACACGGAGCAGGGTGTACTAGCACTACCTTGTCGGCTGGCGGAACCGTCCACCTTCTGATGAATCCTGGATCAGCCGGGAAGATCTCCAGCCATGGTTGGCAGTTTCGGCCGAAACCGATACGTTTCGGCCGAAACGTATCGGTTTCGGCCATAACCGATCCGAAAAGCACCTTAAACACTGTAGCAATCCGAAACTAAAGGGGGGTATCGGTTTCGGGCGAAACCGATACTAGTTTCGCCCGAAACCGGTCGGTTTCGGCCTGAAACCGTTTGGTTTCGGCCGAAACACGTGAACTTATGGGTTGTGTTGGCCCCCGAAACCCCACTACCCACAGGTTTCGGCCGAAACCCTCCCCCCCTGCTGTCTGTGTCGCGGGTGCTGTCTGCTGCTGCCGCTGCTGTGCTGCTGCCGCTGCTGTGCTGCTGGCGAGCTGCTGCTGCTGGCGAGCTGCTGCTGCTGTGCTGCGGCTGCTGAGTGCTGCCTGCGGCTGCTCCTGCTGCTCCTGCTGGCAGCGACTCCGACCAAGGGTGAAAGCAAGGTTGGCAGAGGTGGACAGGCCCGACCGCCCGAGTCCGACAGGGAGAGGCCCAGAGGGAGCCAACACAACTTCAAGGGTTTGATTGTTTTGTTTGAGGTTAATTTCATTGGGTTTTGTTTGATTGTTTTGTTGTGTTCTTTTGGTTGGGTTAAAAATTTGGGGTAAGCAAGCCGCTTATTAAGTTTCTTCCAATGGTGATTAAGGGCTTAAGGGTTAATTGCTAATTAAACCCTAATCAGTTTATAAAAATTGGGACTTTTGTCTATTTTGATTTGCTTAGGCTCAATTGAAGTTAAATTAAGGTTCATCGAGGATTTTGGGGTGGGATCATGCGGGTAATTAATTTTTCCCAAGGGTGATTAAGGGTTAATTGCTAATTAAGCCCTAATTAGGTCATAAAAATTGGGACTTTTGTCTAAATTGGTTTGCTTAGACTCAATTGAAGTTAAATTAAGGTTCATTGAGGAATTTGGGGTTGGATCATGCGGGTAATTAGTTTTTCCCAATGGTGATTAAGAATTAATTGCTAATTAAGCCCTAATTAGGTCATAGAAATTGGGACTTTTGTCTAATTCGAGTTTCTTAGCCACAATTGAAGGTTAATTAAGTTTCATTGATGAATGTGGGGTGGGATCATGCTGGGATTATATTTTTATGAAGGGTAATTAGGGCTTAATTAGTAATTAAGACTTAATTAGTTCATAAAAATTGGGCCTTTTGTCTAATTCGAGTTTCTTAGCCACAATTGAAGGTTAATTAAGTTTCATTGACGAATGTGGGGTAGGATCATGCTGGGATTATATTTTTATGAAGGGTGATTAAGGGTTTCGTACTTACAATTATTTGTCTTTGACTGTGTAACTTCTTAATGCAGCATCATGCCTAGACGTCAGCAAATACAGGAGCAGTAAGGGCAGGAGGATCCGGGGTGGGCCCACATGTCCTTAGTTGATGCTAAGAGAAGGAAGGTTAAATGTAATTACTGTGGTAAGGAGATGTATGGCGGAATTACCAGAGGCAAGCAACATTTGGCAGGGGTACGAGGAGAGGTGAGACAATGCGACCACTGTGCACGAGAGGTGCGAGAGGAGATGCGCCAGTGCCTTTTGGGAAAAAAGGAGAGGGTGCAACAAAGGGCTAAGGATGAGGAGGAAATTGCTGAGGAGATTTCTGACAGAAGGGTTAGGAGGGATGATGATGAGGAAGGCACTGAAGATTCTGATCCGGAGCTGACTGAAGCAAGGGAGCGTGAAGAAGCCGCTCGAAGGAAAGGAAAGGCACCCATGGGTTCAGGAGGGACCTACTCCAGTACAGCTGCATAACGTCCTCACGTTGCTGCCCCACCCCCGCAGATGCAGAGAACAGGCCCCATGGACAGTTATCTCCACAGAAGGTCCCATGCTACACAACCTAAGATCAAAAGTGCATTGAGAGGGGTCAAAAAATCTGCAGAAGTTGCAGGGCATGCATTTAAAAGCATCTGTAAATGATTTTTTCATGCAGGTGTCCCTGCACATGCTGCTGAAAGTGAATATTTTCAACTTATGTTGGATGCCATAGCAGATGCTAGCCCTGGCTTGAAGGCGCCGTCACGTCGGGACATATACGGGCGTGGACTTGAGGGAGAGGTTAAGGAGCTCCATCAGTGGGTTGAAAGCTTCAAGCATATATGGATGGAGAGAGGATGCACTATTATGTGTTATGGTTGGACTGGTACCACGAAAAAGTCAATGATTAACTTTTTGGTGTATTGCATCGAAGGTACAGTATTTGTAAAATCTGTAGATGCATCAAATTTTGAAAAAAATGCCAATTATTTGTTTCATTTGATGGACAACATGGTAGACGAAATTGGTGAAGAAAATGTTGTACAAGTTGTGACTGATAATGAAGCCAGTTATAAGGCTGCAGGGAGGAAATTGATGCATAAGCGCAGGCATTTATATTGGCTCCCATGCGCAGCACATTGTCTTGATCTCATACTTGAAGACATAGGGAAGGACAAACATGTGAAGAAGACGGTTGAAAGGGCACAAAAGATTACCCAGTATATTTATGGCCATCCTAGGATATTGAACATGTTCAGGGAGCATGCAAGTGGGGGGCGGGATATTATCCGTGCAGGGCCAACTAGATTTGCTTCAAATTTCATTTCTTTGGAGTCTCTGCATAGGTATACTATTGAACTCAATTATTACTTCTTTATCCTTCTAGTTATGATCCGTATTTGATTCAAATTTTATTTCTTTGCACAGGTATAAGAATGAGTTGAAAGCTTTCATGTACCACAATGCCCTGCGGGAATACATCGACAAGGGCAATGTTGATGCTCAGATGGATTATTTGGATGTCTGTCAAATCGTGGACGACAACAAATTCTGGGGCAGAGTAACACGATACATGAAAGTAGTCACCCCCCTCGTTAAGGTCCTAAGATTGGTGGATGGCGATGACAAGAATGATATGGGATATCTGTATGAGGCCATGGACCGTGCGAAATTGGAGTTGCAGGAGTCCCTTCCCAAAGAACATGCAAAGTGGTGGAAGATTATTGACCATAGATGGGACACCACATTACACCACGACTTGCATGCAGCTGGTGAGTGATTATTTGTATTCATATATTATTGACCATACATTAACTATATACAAATGCAGGTTATTTTCTGAACCCTCGATTAATGTACAATGCCAATGCACATGTTGATGCGAGGTGCTTCAAGGCACTTTAAAAGTCATTGGTCGTTTATCGAGGACACAAGATAAGAGGCTTCAGGCGGAAGTAGAGGTTGGCCTGTTTGATTTCATGAATAAGAGGTATAGAATTTACTTACGTAGTAATGCTAATCTATTATGTAATTTTTGTAGATGACCTCCTATAGAATGAGAAGTGGGACGTATTCTGACTCCAATTGCAATACGCAGTGGGAAGAGTGAGCCCAGGTATACTTCATCTTTGTGCTTTCTTTGCAATTACATCTTCCTTAATTAATTTTTATTTACATCTTATATTTATTTGTTTATGGTTGGTTGGTGTAACAGCTGACTGGTGGATCATGGTGAACAATAGAGAATTGGGCAGTTCTGCATTGGCTTTCATTGCAATCAGGGTGTTGAGTCAAACACATCAGCAAGCCAATGTGAAAGGAATTGGAGCACGTTCAGCCTTATACACTCAAAGGTTCGCAATCGGCTAAAGGCTGATCGGTTAGAGAAATTAGTGTACTGCCACTACAATATGAGGTTGAGAATAAAGAATATGAGGTTGAGACAACAGCTGCGAGACAAACGCGTCGCCGAGGATGCCGCCGCAGAGATTGATGTGGATGCCTTATTTGATGATGATAATCCCTTGCAGTCTTGGGTGGAGACACGAGAGCAGGTTGATGAGCCCGTTTTTGATGTTGATGATAGAAGATGGGCAGAGGGCATACTTGATGAAGATGAGGCAAGAGATCCCGAATTAAGAAGCAAATCAAAGAGGGCTAGAGATACTCATGCGCACCAGTCTAGGGTGGTTGATGACACTGAGGAGCAGTTCGAGTTTGAGCCTGCTAGACACTCAGATACAGATAGCAGGCCAGTCACTCCTAGAATGTCCTCCTTAAGAAGAAGTACATCAGTGCATGGGCAAACTGAGAGGGCAAATGCTGCTGCTCGAGAGGACCCAGCAATTGAGGAGTTGAAGCAGATTTATGTGAGGCACACGCCAAGGGGAAAAGGACTCGTGTCAAAGTTGATTGAAAAAAGCACTCCAAAAGAGAAAAAAGCATCCTCAAAGGTTAAAAGGCGACTGGTTTCTTATGATTCTGATGATGATGATGATCATCCCGGAGGTGCTGCAGGTGGTACTAGTGCTGCAGGTGGTACAGGTGATGCAGGCGCTGTAGGTGGTACTACTGGATATAGTCAAGGTCAACACGGATATGGTTCACCAGCTTACGAAGGTGGCCAACAGGAAGCAGCTATTTATGGGGCCCAGAATTATGAACCATCATTTCAGTTCCATCCATATCCGACCAGTGACTCTTCTCTTCCTCAAGATTCCTATGTTGATACTGGATTCGAATCAAGCCAACCAAACACTCCAAGAGGGATCCAAAGAGGGATGCAAGACTTGGCTACCTCATTGTTTGGTTATAGTGAATATAGACCATACATGCAACCTGGTTATGGGTATCGACATCAAGGGCCAGACGATGAGGGAGAAGGTTCTTCTAGTAATTATTATCCATATTAGGTAAGAATCAATGAATTTTTGTAACATTTATTTTGTCTAAATTGGTTTATTGTACTGCTTCTATTAATGTACAATGGAATATGACTTTAACTTTCACATGTCCAATGTTTGAAGTTGAATTTTTGTAGTTGTCTACTTCAAGGTTATTGCATTAACTTATACAGTCAAATGCATGTGTAATGATTTTTATGATTTTAAGTGATTATTTATATTTTTTATAACTCTGCCATGGCCGGTCCCAAGCCCGGGTGAGAAAAGAGGAGGGTTTGCGTTAGGTCGACAGCCAGCAGTAAAATTTTGTCACATCTCCAACATGAATTCTGATCCAAATACATTATGTGCTAATGCTAGGGCGTTCCCCGTAAGCGACGCGTTACATCGGAACCCGGATGGAATGACAAGTGAGCAAGGGCCAGCTAGGGCGTTCCCCGTAAGCGACGCGTTACATCGGAACCCGGATGGAATGACAAGTGAGCAAGGGCTAGCTAGGGCGTCCCCCGTAAGCGACGCGCCGCAATGGCGCCCGATTGCGGTGTCAAATAGGCAAGGGTTCTCGTGTGGGGTTGGACGCACACGGGTAAAGAAGCAAGTTCAAAAACATAGGATCCGTCTAGCTACTTGGAATATAGGAACTTTAACGGGTAAGGGTTTAGAATTAGTTAAATTAATGAAGGACAGGAGGGTTAACATAGCTTGCCTACAAGAAACTAGGTGGAAAGGACATAAAGCTAAAGACATTGATGGGTATAAAATTTGGTATACGGGTAATAATAACTCTAGAAATGGTGTTGCTATAATAATAGATAAAAACTTAAAAGACAGAGTTGTGGAAGTAAATAGATTGGGGGATAGACTAATGGTAATTAAACTTATCTTAGGTGATGATATTTTGAATATAATTAGTGCATATGCACCTCAAGTAGGATTAGAAGAGAGCATTAAAAAGCAATTTTGGGAGGCTATTGATAGTTTGATCCAAAATATCCCTAGTGAAGAGAGAATCTTTATTGGAGGGGATCTTAATGGTCATGTGGGTATAGATAATAGAGGCTATGAGAGGATTCATGGAGGGCTTGGTTTTGGTAATAGAAATGATATGGGTAACACTATTCTTGATTTTGCTATGGCCTATGATCTAGCAATTATTAATACCTTCTTTAAGAAGCGGGACGAACACTTAATAACATACAAGAGTGGAACACATATAAGTCAAATTGACTATTTTCTCATTAGGAAGGTCGATAGAGTTTTATGTAAAGATTGCAAAGTTATTCCTGGTGAGAGTCTAGCCCCTCAACATAGATTGTTAGTAATGGATGTCACTATCCCTAAATTCAAAAGAAAGATCATTATAAATAATTATTCCAAGATTAAATGGTGGAATTTAAAAGGTAAAAGTTTAGAAACTTTTAAAAATCATCTATTAAAGGAAAATATTTGGAATTTAGAACAAGAAACTAATGTAATGTGGAATAATGTTACAAATTGTATAACGAGGGTTGCAAAACAACTCTTAGGCGAATCTAAAGGTAAAAAGAACTTAGAAAAAGAGACTTGGTGGTGGAGTGAGGAAATTCAAAATACCATTAAAGTAAAAAAGGAATGCTTTAAAGTTTGGCAAGCTAACAAAAATGCTCAAACCCTAGAAGCGTATAAAATCGCTAAAAAGAGAGCTAAGAAAATAGTCAGCGAAGCCAAATCAAAGGCATTTGAAGATTTATATAATAAATTAGGAACCCGAGAGGGTGAAAAGGACATATTTAAACTAGCTAAATTAAGAGAAAGGAAAACTAGAGATTTAGATCATGTTCGGTGCATTAAAGGTGAAGATCAAAGGGTTTTAACTAAGGATCTTGAGATTAAAGGGAGGTGGCATAGCTATTTTCAGAAGTTACTTAATGGAGATTCCGTCAAGGATTTATCTTTAGAAGGTACCCAAGAGTCCACAATATTTGATAAATATCAATATTTCAGGCGTATTAAGATGTCAGAAGTGGAGGATGCTTTAAGGAAAATGAAAGTGGGCAAGGCCTTAGGACTAGATGGCTTACCTATTGAAGTATGGAAAGGCCTAGGAGATATTGGTATTCAGTGGCTAACTAAATTTTTTAATAAAATTTTAAAGGAACGGAGAATGCCAGAAGTTTGGAGAAAAAGTGTTGTAGTTCCTTTCTATAAAAATAAAGGAGATATTCAAAGTTGTAATAATTATCGTGGAATTAAGCTTATGAGTCATACTATGAAACTTTGGGAAAGAGTAATTGATAAACGCCTCCGTGGTATGACTACTGTGTCGGAAAATCAGTTTGGTTTTATGCCAAATAGATCTACTACAGAAGCTATTTTCTTGCTACGGCAGCTAATGGAGAAGTATAGAGAGATGAGAAAAGATTTGTATATAGTTTTTCTTGATTTAGAGAAGGCGTACGATCGAGTACCGAGAGAATTGATTTGGTGGACATTAAGAAAGAAAGGAATCTCTCAAGGATATGTTGATTTGATTAAGGATATGTACGACGGTGCTATTACTAGTGTTCGAACTATTGCTGGGGAGACTGGTGAATTTCCCGTTTCTATAGGTTTGCATCAAGGTTCTGCACTAAGTCCGTATCTCTTTGCCTTAGTTATGGATGAAGTAACTAAACAATTGCATGAGGATATCCCTTGGTGTATGCTATTTGCAGACGATATTGTTTTAATTGATGAGAGTATTGATGCTCTAAATGCTAAGTTAGAGCGTTGGAGACTTGCCTTGGAGTCTAAAGGTTTTAAAATTAGTAGGAGCAAGTCAGAATTTATGCACTGTAATTTTAGTAATGGGAGAGTGGTTCAGGAAGACATGGTTCTAATTGATGGACATAACATTCCGAAGAGTAGTAGCTTTCGATACTTAGGGTCTATCATACAAGAGAATGGGGAGATTTATGATGACGTTACACATAGGATTAAGGCAGGCTGGTTAAGATGGAGAAGTGCATCAGGTGTCCTTTGTGATCGTCGTATGCCTGTGAAACTCAAAGGGAGGTTTTATAGAACGGCTGTGAGACCCGCTCTGTTATATGGTACCGAGTGTTGGGCAGTACGAAAGGAACACATCCACAAAATGTGTGTAGCAGAGATGAGGATGTTGAGATGGATGTGTGACAAGACTAAGAAAGACAAGATTAGGAATGAGCGCATCCGTAAGGACTTAGAGATAGCTCCAATTGATAGTAAAATGAGAGAAAATAGACTCAGGTGGTTTGGACATGTGTTTCGTCGCCCTAACTCAGCGCCGGTTAAAAGATGTGATCAAATCTTAGTGGATGCTAGCAAAAGAGCTCGAGGAAGGCCTAAAATGAGATGGTGCGATGTTATTAGGAAGGACATTAGTTCCTTGAGTTTAAATATGAATATTGCACTTGATAGAAATCTTTGGCGGAACAGGATTCATGTAGCCGACCCCAATTAATTGGGATAAGGCTCTGATGATGATGATGATGATGATGATGATGATTTATATTTTTTATGATTTTTTTCAGATTTTTTAGAATTAAATTTAATTTTTTTAACCTGTTATATGGATTTCGGCCGAAACCGAAACCGAGTCGACTCGGTTTCGGACCCGGGCGAAACCGAGTCCGAAATCGAGTTTGCCATCCTTGTCTCCAGCGCCTCGATCTAGACCTGCTGGAGCACTACTAGAGCAGTGTCCCCCCTTACTCGACGGAGTCGAGTTCCAGCCGCCTTAGGAGGGTTGGTGGAGACACCGGGCCCACTATGTGACCCACTACTCGGAGCCGACGCCGCACCGCCCCGACATCACCGAGCTTGTGACTCGGAGACTCACTTGAAGACTCGGCGTCCTGAGTACGTATTTGTGTATGTATTTATGTATTGTGTATATAATACATGTATTACTACATGTATTATTTACTTTTATTTTATTAGGCTAGTCATAGTCAAAAGTTGTGCGTATTTTATTTTATTAAAACCCAAGAGTCAAAAAAATAGTTGGTGTGGTTTGTTTTATTAGGCCAGGACATGGGTGTCCTTAGCTGAAATGTTTAGGGGTGTGATTGTCCCAAGTGTAAAATAGCATTTCCTATATAAAGGGGGCTAATGTGTTATTTTTCATATGAAAGATTGCATGAAAGAAAACTCACGTAGGTGCATTTTGCCCCTTCTTGCTTCCCTTCCCTCTTAGCTCTTTGTGAGATTTGAGTGTCGCCCGGTGAGAGACCGTCGGTGTGAGGCCGAGCTGCGCGAGGCAATGGTTATCTCATCCCGTCCGCGTCACCGGAGTGCCGTCGATCCTTCCTCCGACGCCGCCGCGTCACATCCTCCTGATAAACAAAACAAGGAATATATCACTTACTCCAAGAAGAAAAGGAGAAGTGAGGATCCTCCTATGACACAACCATCCCAAAAGGACGCTGAGTCAACAAGTACTGAGATTGAATTTTCACCTTCATCTGCCGATCAAGTTGATCTTGATCTTCCTATTGCCCTCAGAAAAGGACTAGATCATGCACCAAGTATCCTATATCTAATTATATGTGTTATTCTCGTGTGTCTCCTCAGTATTACTCCGTTGTTTCTTCACTAACCTCTCCACCTAGCTCCTACAAAGAAGCTGTAAAAGATCAAGTTTGGAGAAAGACAAAGGAAGAGGAAATGGCAGCACTTAACAAAACCGGCACATAAGAACTTGTAGATCTCCCAAGAGGAAAGAAAACTGTGGGCAGCCAGTGGATTTATACCATCAATTACAAGGCTGATGGAACTATTGAGAGATACAAGGCACAGCTTGTGGCCAAAAGATTTAACCAAACCTATGGTCTCGACTATGGAGAAACCTTTGCACCTGTGGCAAAGTTCAAATCAGTCAGAATTCTTATCTCTCTTGCAGCTCATTTTTCATGGCAACTACATCAACTAGATGTTAAGAATGCCTTCTTAAACAGAGATTTGGTAGAAGAGTTGTATATGAGTCCTCCTCCTGGCTTTGAAATGGGACATCAGGTATGCAAGCTTAAAAAGGCTTTATATGGTCTCAAGCAATCTCCAAGAGCTTGGTTTGAATGATTCCAACGTGCCATGATCAGTTTTGGGCACACAAGGACATGCTGACCATACAATGTTTGTAAAGTGGAAGGATGGCAAGGTTGTCATCCTTATTGTGTATGGGGATGACATGGTGGTGACTGATGATAATGACCAAGAAATTCAACATCTGAAGCATAATTTGGCGGAGGAGTTTGAGATTAAAGATCTTGGAAATCTTAAATACTTTCTTAGAGTGAAGGTGGCCCGATCAGCTTGAGGTATGTATATCTGTCAATGCAAGTACACACTAGACTTACTTAAGGAGACGGGCACACTAGGCTGCAAACCCTTGTTTACCCCCATTGTTCACTTGATGGGGAAGCTCTTCCTGAAGACAAAAAGGGTCAATTTCAGTGGCTGGTTGGTAGATTATTGAATCTTACACTTACCAGACCAGATATTTCTTATGCTATGAGTATGGTTAGCCAATTTGTTCATTCCCCTCGTACTATTCATATGAGCGCTGTAGAAACAATCCTGACATATTTGAAATCTGCACCTGGGAAGGGATTATTGTTCCAAAAGACTTCCCATTTGTTAAAGGTTATACTCAAGGTTCGCAGCAGTTCGGTACCGGGCAATTTCCCCCTTCTCCATCCGGTTCCCCACCCAGCCCAGCCCACTTCCCCGCCCGGCCCACTGACCCGAGAGCCCAAAACCAGATCCGGAAGCCGGATCCGGCTACTAAAGAGTTAAAAAAAAAAACCCACTCTCCCATTCTGGCCCCCGACACCCCCCAACCCCATTGCCATTTCCCTCCTCTCCCGCCCTAGGGTTTGGGACTTGGGAGTTTTCCGCTGGCCAAAGCCATCGTCGCCGCCATCTCCGCCGGCCGAAGCCGCCGTCTCTGCCGTCCAAAGCTGCCATCCGAAGGCTGCTTCATCGCCTGCTGCCATCACTTCGTCCCCACATCCACAGAGGTTCCTCCTCCTCCCTCCCTCTCTTTCTCTCTCTCTCTCCCCCCTTGCTCCCTCCCTCCCTCCCAAGCCGTCCGTTTTTTTAAGTGTCCTCTCTGCGATGACAGACTGCGTGATGCGTTGCAGTGGCCGACGGGAAGCTGCTGACAAGTGGAGCTCCACGGTCGACTACTGCTGGTGCCGCTGGCTGTGCCGCTGCGGAAGGGAGCGTACCAATTCGTCCGGCATTTTTTTATTTTTTAATAGGTACTGGCCCGTACTGGTACCTAAATGGCGAAACCGGACTGGTCAAGTCCAGAACCGAGACATACCAACCGGTACCGGTATGTACCGGGCGGTACTGCAAACCATGGTTATACTAATGCTGATTAGGCTGGTTCACATGATGATCGACACTACTACTGGGTACTGCATATTTCTTGGTGGAAATCTGATTCACTGGAGAAGCAAGAAACAAAGTGTTTGTGTCAGATATAGTGCAGATGCAGAGTATCAGGCTATGGCTCATTGTGTTACTAAGCTACTATGGGTCAAATTGATCTTCCAAGATCTTGGAATGTATGTGAAACTACCAATGAAGTTGTACTGTGATAACAAGGCCGCTATCAATATTGCTAACAACCCAATTCAACATGACAGAACCAAGCATATTGAGATTGAGAGACACTTCATCAGGGAGAAACTTGATGATGGCCAGATCTGCATCCCATTCGTTCAGTCTGAGGATCAGGTTGCTGATGTTCTTACCAAAGGGTTGACAAAGGAGGCCTTTCAATCTGCATTGGGCAAGCTTAGCATGATGGATATCTATACTCAGCTTGAGGGGGAGTGTAGAAAATAGGGTGTCCTTGTCAGTTTTGGGCTTCATTGGGCCTATTAGGTCTATTGGATGTTTCTTTATGTTGATTAGATGTTATGTTTATTAGATGGTTGGGTCCCTTATTAGGACACTGGTTCATTACCAGATCCAATAAGATGGATCCAATCAACTTAAACTTGTGTTTCTTTTCCGCAAATACCCCTACACGTTCTTCTATGTAACAGGGTTAGTTTAGACATGTAGATCTTCTTGTTAAACCTAATAAACAAAAGAGAAGGGGGGCGCAGCAAAGGCAGTTACAGGATGACCCACCTTTGCAATTCGTCTTCCCCTCTCTCTTCTTTATTCTTCTTCTTCTTCCTCTTCTTTCCCTACAGTGCACAGGATGAAGTAAACCCAGAAAACTACAATAACAATAGCCCAATAAAGATGGCAATTTGGCAATTGTTGAAATAATATGGTTATTTTTGCAAATTTCCCAAATTAGAACTACATAAATTATCAGATTATGCGGCACTCTCCCAACCAGACCAAAACTACGAGCATGTTGTAGCACTGAAAAAGAAGAAAGTTGCTCTTGCTGGGACATTATATGTAAATGATCTTGAAGGAAAAATGGCATTTAATAAATCATATACATGCATGGCTTTAGTAAAGGCAAAGGAAGACCACAAACATTTCTGTAGTCTTTTGTCCCCCAAGAAGGACCCACCCCAAGAGGAAAAAAATGGAAAAGGAATCTAAACCAGCAGTTTATTCACATCTGTTTGTGCAATATACCATTCTTTATCATATTATTTCCTGGGCAAGTCTTAGAAAATTCTCTCCACGCACCTACATAAAGGATATCAGGCTTGCTGACATTCGTACTTGCAGCAGCTCCAAACAAAGCCCATTCAACAATATTGAATGAACCTAATCTATCTTTCCTTTTTTTCTTGGAGAATCCACCAAACCATAGCAATATGGTCTATGTTATAAACATAAAAGGTGAGGTACCTGATGTTTCATTATGATGCACTTCCCAAAAAACATGGTGCAAAAGGGGGAACTCAAGTAGAGATACCATTCAAATCAATGACAAGTGTGTTTTATTCAACCCGGTCAAATTGTCCATCCTTCTACGAATTTTGTGTTCCTAATTCAATTACATCTAAAGATGATGCGGAATGTATCATACTTCAGCTGCAATCTGGAACATGTCCAGAAATTGCTTAACAATTCGGTAAATAAGAACGACCTTTTCCCAGAGACCTGTGTTAGAACAATAAGAATGCACCAAAACATGGGGAAAATCTCAAGGCTCCACAAATGATCCATCTTTCATATATGGGCTTTCCTGTGTTCCTGTGATTAGCAAAAACTGTTGGAACAGTATTGAAGGGTACCTTGTTGCGAGCACTTCTAGCTTTCTGCCTTGCTTCCTCCATAGCAACATTAAAGCCATTAATATCAACTGTTAAACCTCTTTCTTCTGCCATTAGCTGACAAAAGGAGAAAAAAGGAAGAATAAAATTGCTTTATCCTCAGAAGAAAATCTGCAGTACTTTTAAGCTGCATGTTCACATTACAAACCTGGGTCAAATCAATAGGAAAACCAAATGTATCCCATAAAACAAATGCATCCTGCACTCAGAATAAAAGTATAAGATCTAGTTAGAATGGTAATCTATGAAGAAAGATAGAGTGAAGATCACAGCGGTAACACTTTGGCCAATAGGACAAGTTGCTGGCTATATGTCACAATGAAGTTTATACACAGAAATTTATATACAGCAAACAAAAGAGAAGAAATTTTGTCAAAAACAAGTCCACAACATAGAACAACAGATTTCTCTACAGTATATATTCCAAAAGGAATTCACAAAAATGCCTTCATCTATGAAACTACGTCAGATGCCACTTACTAGAAGTGTTCACCTGCTGAATGACATAGACCTGCTAATAAACCAGTGGTATACTAAATGAAATATGAGAACCTTAAAGCCAGGGTGCATGACCTTAGGACCACCAGTGATACAAGGGGATAAATAATCAGCAGATCAAGAACCCAAAGAAACAGAATACCTCAATCTTCTTAATAGCCTACCAGATAGAGGCTATCATGCTTCTCTGCAAAAGATAACTGCAATAGGCAGTAGCCGATATAATATACAGACAAATTAATAAAACCAACAAGAAGAAGAAAATTTGTTTGTACATTCAAGTCCCAGTCATGTCTGTAGCTGTTGACTGGTAAACCAGCCACAGTCAAAAGTTCCACAATGACGGGGGATATGCAATCAGCACTGATCATCACATATAAGTCATTAGCAAATTCCATAGGATCTAGTAACTTTCTTTTAAACAACCTACCCAAGGATGATCACTAACAGTGTATGAGAAATTGGTCTAACTGTTACAGCCATGATAAGAACAATCTCCAGAAAGTTTTCTCCTGAAATGGACTATTGCAGTTTCTCACTGTTGTGTACACCTATACAGCGTAAGTCCATTAAGACACACTGCTTATGCAAGTGCACACACAGCGTAAGAATTTTAAACAATGTACACTATGAAAGATCCTGTTACTTGGTGCCTCATTAGCAGGTGAGGGCATGCATTTTCTAGTAAGTACTTAAATGTATGTGATGTTGTGCTGTTTCTATAATCATGTGTTATTATCATTGTTGTCAGTTTCGGCCGAAACCGATACGTTTCGGCCGAAACCGAAACCGTTTTAGCCTCTTTCACTATAGCTACAACGGTTTCGGGTAAGGGTATCGGTTTCGGGCGAAACCGATACCCGTTTCGCCCGAAACCGAATGGTTTCAGCCCGAAACCGCGAAACACGTGAACTCCAAAGGAATTTCACGTGAAACAACTGCTTGAGCCCCCCCCGACCCCGAAACCCTTCACCCCTCCCCTCCCGCCGCGGAAACACCAGGAGCAGCAGCAGCCGCAGCCGCCCCGCGGCCTCGCCCCGCCTGAGCAGCAGTCGCCGCCGCGGAAACACCAGGAGCAGCAGCCGCGGAGCAATAGCAGGCCAACAGGCCCGCCAGCCCCCCCTGCGCGCTGCACCCGCCTGCGCTTGCGTGCGTGTGCTGCCTGCGCGAGCCCGCCAACCGGCCAGCGGCCAGCCCCAGCCCGCGCTCCCGCCCACCGTGCCCCTGCTACCGGCAACCCGCCAGCGCCCAGCCTAGCCCCATACCACCCTAATTAGCTCTAATTAGGGCTAGGTAAGATTTATTAGATGATTATTTTGTTAAATAATTCTTTTAATTTAGTGATTAGACTAAAAATGTTAGTTTAGCCCTAATTAGACTATGAAATTTAGGGCTTTCATCTAATTAGGTTTTGTAAAGGTCAATTAAAGTTCAATTAAGTTCCATTGACTAATTTTAACCTCTATCATGTTGGTAATTTATTTTTGTCAAAGGTGATTAGGCTAAAATTATAAATTAAATCTTAATTAGACTATTAAATTTGGGACTTTCCTCTAATTAGGTTTAGTAAGGGTCAATTGAAACTCAAGTAAGCTTCATTAATTAATTTGGACCTCTATCATGTTGGTAATTAATTTTTTTCAAGGGTGATTAGGCTAAAATTGTAAATTAAATCCTAATTAGACTATTAAATTTGGGGCTTTCCTCTAATTAGGTTTAGTAAGGTTCAATTGAAGCTCAATTAAGCTTCATTAATTAATTTGGAGCTCTATCATGCTCGGAATTAATTTTTATGAAGGGTGATTAGGCTATATGTGTTAATTAAGCCCTAATTATATTATTAATTTTGGGGCTTTCCTCTAATTAGGTTTAGTAAAGTTCAATTGAAACTCAATTAAGATTCATTGACTAAATTTAACCTCTTTCATGACAAATTGTCTTTTTTCATTATACTTACAAGACATTGTCTTTTACTGTCTTAATGCAGCATCATGTCTAGACGTCAACAAACACAGGAGCAGCAACGGCAGGAGGATCCGGGGTGGGCCCACCTGTCCTTAGTTGATGCTAAGAGAAGGAAGGTTAAATGTAATTATTGTGGTAGGGAGATGTACGGCGGAATTACCAGAGGAAAGCAACATTTGACAGGGGTACAAGAAGAGGTGAGACAATGCGACCACTGTCCACGAGAGGTGCGAGAGGAGATGCGCCAGTGCCTTCTGGGCAAAAAGGAGAGGATGCAACAAAGGGCTGAGGATGAGGAGGAAATTGCTTTGGAGATTTCTGGCAGAAGGGTTAGGAGGGATGATGATGAGGAAGACACTGAATATTCTGATCCGGAGCTGACTGAAACAAGGGAGCGTGAAGAAGCCGCTCGAAGGAAAGGAAAGGCACCCATGCGTTCAGGAGGGACCTACTCCAGTACAGCTGCATAACGTCCTCACGTTGCTGCCCCACCCCCGCAGATGCAGAGAACAGGCCCCATGGACAGTTATCTCCACAGAAGGCCCCATGCTACACAACCTAAGATCAAAAGTGCATTGAGAGGGGTCAAAAAATCTGCAGAAGTTGCAGGGCATGCATTTAAAAGCATCTGTAAATGATTTTTTCATGCAGGTGTCCCTGCACATGCTGATGAAAGTGAATATTTGCAACTTATGTTGGATGCCATAGCAGATGCTGGCCCTGGCTTGAAGGCGCCGTCACGTCGGGACATATACGGGCGTGGACTTGAGGCAGAGGTTGAGGAGCTCCATGACTGGATTCAAAACTTCAAGCATATATGGATGGAGAGAGGATGCACTATTATGTGTGATGGTTGGACTGGTACCACGAAAAAGTCCATGATTAACTTTTTGGTCTATTGCATCGAAGGTACAGTATTTGTAAAATCTGTAGATGCATCAAATTTTCAAAAAACTACCAATTATTTGTTTCATTTGATGGACAACATGGTAGACGAAATTGGTGGAGAAAATGTTGTACAAGTTGTTACTGATAATGAAGCCAGTTATAAGACTGCAGGGAGAAAATTGATGCATAAGCGCAGACATTTATATTGGCTCCCATGCGCAGCACATTGTCTAGATCTCATACTTGAAGATATAGGGAAGGACAAACATGTGAAGAAGACGGTTGAAAGGGCACAAAAGATTACCCAGTATATTTATGGCCATCCTAGGATATTGAACATGTTCAGGGAGCATGCAAGTGGGGGGCGGGATATTATCCGTGCAGGGCCAACCAGATTTGCTTCAAATTTCATTTCTTTGGAGTCTCTGCATAGGTATACTGTTGAACTCAATTATTACTTCTTTATCCTTATAGTTATGATCCGTATTTGATTCAAATTTTATTTCTTTGCACAGGTATAAGAATGAGTTGAAAGCTTTCATGTACCACAATACCCTGCGGGAATACATCGACAAGGGCAATGTTGATGCTCAGATGGATTATTTGGATGTCTGTCAAATCGTGGACGACAACAAATTCTGGGGCAGAGTAACACGATACATGAAAGTAGTCACCCCCCTCGTGAAGGTCCTAAGATTGGTGGATGGCGATGACAAGAATGATATGGGATATCTGTATGAGGCCATGGACCGTGCGAAATTGGAGTTGCAGGAGTCGCTTCCCAAAGAATATGCAAAGTGGTGGAAGATTATTGACCATAGATGGGACACCACATTACACCACGACTTGCATGCAGCTGGTGAGTGATTATTTGTATTCATATATTATTGACCATACATTAACTATATACAAATGCAGGTTATTTTCTGAACCCTCGATTCATGTACGATGTCAATGCACATGTTGATGCCGAGGTGCTTCAAGGCACTTTAAAAGTCATTGGTCGTTTATCGAGGACACCAGATAAGAGGCTTCAGGCGAAAGTAGAGGCTGGCCTGTTTGATTTCATGAATAAGAGGTATAGAATTTACTTAAGTAGTTATGCTAATCTATTATGTACTTTTTGTAGATGAACAACTATAGAATGAGAACTGGGACGTATTCTGACTCTCAATTGTTATACGCAGTGGGAAGAGTGAGCCCAGGTATACTTCATCTTTGTGTTTTCTTTGCAATTACATCTTCCTTAATTAATTTTTATTTACAACTTATATTTATTTGTTTATGGTTGGTTGGTGTAACAGCTGACTGGTGGATCATGGTGAACAATAGAGAATTGGGCAGTTCTGCATTGACTTTCATTGCAATCAGGGTGTTGAGTCAAACCACATCAGCAAGCCAATGTGAAAGAAATTGGAGCACGTTCAGCCTTATACACTTAAAGGTTCGCAATCGGCTAAAGGCTGATCGGTTAGAGAAATTCGTGTACTGCCACTACAATATGAGGTTGAGAATAAAGAATATGAGGTTGAGACAACAGCTGCGAGACAAACGCGTCGCCGAGGATGCCGCCGCAGAAATTGATGTGGATGCCTTATTTGATGATGATAATCCCTTGCAGTCTTGGGTGGAGACACGAGAGCAGGTTGATGAGCCCGTTTTTGATGTTGATGATAGAAGATGGGCAGAGGGCATACTTGATGAAGATGAGCCAAGAGATCTCGAATTCAGAAGAAAATCAAAGAGGGCCAGAGATACTCATGCGCACCAGTCTAGGGTGGTTGATGACACTGAGGAGCAGTTCGAGTTTGAGCCAGCTAGACACTCAGATACAGATAGCAGGCCAGTCACTCCTAGAATGGTCAAGCCACCGGTCTCCTTAAGAAGTACATCAGTGCATGGGCAAACTGAGAGGACAAATGCTGCTGCTCGAGAGGACCCGATAATTGAGCAGTTGAAGCAGATTTATGTGAGGCACACGCCAAGGGATAAAAGACTCATGTCAAAGATCACTGAAAAATTGGCACCACAAGAGAAAAAAGCATCCCCAAAGGCTAAAAAGCGACTGATTTCTTGTGGTGATGATGATGATGGTGATCATCCCGGAGGTGCTGCAGGTGGTACTAGTGCTGCAGGTGGTACAGGTGATGCAGGTGCTGCAGGTGGTACAGGTGATTCAGGTGGTACTACTGGATACAGTCAAGGCCAGCGAGGATATGATTCACCAGGTTACGAAGGTGGCCAACATGAAGCAGCTATTTATGGGTCCTGGAATTATGAACCATCATTTCAGTTCCATCCATATCCGACCAGTTCCTCTTCTCTTCCTCAAGATTCCTATGCTGATACTGGATTCGAATCAAGCCAACCAAACACTCCAAGAGGGATCCAAAGAGGGATGCAGGACTTGGCTACCTCATTGTTTGGTTATAGTGAATATAGACCATACATGCAACCTGGTTATGGGTATCGACATCAAGGGCCAGACGATGAGGGAGAAGGTTCTTCTAGTAATTATTATCCATATTAGGTAAGAATCAATGAATTTTTGTAACATTTATTTTGTCTAATTTGGTTTATTGTACTGCTTATATTAATGTACAATGGAATATTAGTTTAACTTTCACATGTTCAATGTTTGAAGTTCAATGCGTAGTTGTCTACTTCAAGGTTATTGCACTAACTTATACAGTCAAATGCATGTGTAATAGTTTTTGTGATTTTAAGTGTTTATTTATATTTTTATGATTTTTGGAGTGATTTTTTAGAATTAATTTGATTTTTTTGAACCTTTTAAATGGGTTTCGGCCGGTTTCGGCCGAACCCGATACCGATACCGAGTCGTATCGGTATCGGACTCGGCCGAAACCGAGTCCGAAACCGAGTTTGCCATCCTTGGTTATTATTCCATAGTAAGTACTTAAATGTATGTGATGTTGTGCTGTTTCTATAATCATGTGTTATTATTCCATGACTAAGTTTATATACATGCCTCGAGATGGACCTAATTAACTTTAAAATAGTCCAAACATCTTTAAATAATATTAAGTCCACAGTTAGAGCCATAAAAAGTAGCGGCTGGAAACAAGAAACACATAAACTACAAAGTGTATATGTACTCAGTACCTGTCTATATAAAAGGAAAAAATAATGTGAAAACATAAGTTATTAGAACAGAAACCAAAACTTGCCTGTCCACTCAACTTGTTTCCCTGAACCTCCTGCGCAGCCTTCTTAAACTTGTCAATTCCCTGGAACAATAGAATGTTTATGTCACATCATTCTGCAATGAAAAACGTGAGCAAAATGAAGGGAAATGAACAGAGAGGAAAATGAATTGTCTAACAAGATTCCGGTGTTAATAGATATCTGGAAATCAGTTATTTTGTGCCAGAATACTCAAACATATAGACAAGGAGGGCTAATGTTTGGCTTCAGATATATCACAACTGCTATTACAGATTTTAATCTTACATTAAAAGATCTTGCAAAGTTCTCTTAAGAAATAACTGCATTTGATTGTTCGGTGAAAAAGATAGACAACATAGCCTATTTGAGGATCATGTTGCAATTATTGGTGAGACAATCTTTTCCAATGAAAATGTAGCATATCAGCTTACAGAAAGGTTTGCAAAACCGATTCCAGTTTCGGTACCAAAAGTTCAAACCAGTTCCCCTCAAATATATTTAAACTCGTTCCCCTCAAATATATTTAAACTCGAATAGAAGATTTTAAACTCTAAGGGCCACTTTGATAAAGGGGTGGCTTAGGAGCGGGTACGCCACCCCGGGTGGCCCACCCCTAACCCACCCCGGGTGGCTTATTCGACCCTTTTGGTTGGATTCAAAAAATCCAAACTTATTCCTAACCAACCCCAGTTAAGGAAAAAAGAGCCAAACAAGAATAAGTCATCCCACCCCGGTTAACCCACCCTAACCCAGGGATGGCAATGTTGGTTTCGGACTCGGTTTCGATTTCGGCCGAAACCCAGTGAAAAGGTTCAAAAAAATATCAAAATAAGTGTAAAAAATCATAAACAAATCAAAAAAATATAAATAATACACAAAAATCAAAAAATTCATTAGACATGCATTTGACTGTAAATAAATTGGATTAAGTGCAATAAACATGAAGTAGGCATTGAAGTTCAAACATTGAATATGTTAAACTAATATTCTTGAGTACATACTAAACATGAAGTAGGTTCAAGCAGTACAATAAACCTAATTAGACACGGTAAATGTTACAGAAATTAAATGATCTTTACCTAAATGATGATGCATTAATATGGATAATAACTAGAACCTTCTCCCTCATCGTCTGACTTTTGATGTTGATACCCATAAGAAGGTTGCATGTATTGTGTATATTAACTATAACCAAATAATGAGGTAGCCAAGTCCTGCATCCCTCTTTGGATCCCTCTTGGAGTGTAAGGTTGTTGGCTTGATTCGAATCCAGAATCAGCGTAAGAATCTTGAGGTGAGATGAGGAACTGGATGGAACTGGATGGAACTAGAATTCTTGTTCATGACCCCACCCATAAATGGCTGCTTCCTGTTGGCTACCTCCATAACCTGATGGATGCCCATATTGACTCTGTGAATCATATCCTCGCTCACCATGACTGTATCCTCTGCCTGTGTCTACGTGAAAGGAGGAAGGAGCACCAACAGTGCCACCGCCAGTAGTAGCACCTGCAGCTGCACTGGGATGATCATCATCATCATCATCATCATCATCAGAACCATAAGAAACCAGTCGCCTTTTAGACTTTGGGGATGTTTTTTTCTGTTTTGGTGTGATTTTTTCAGTCACCTTTGACATGAGTCCTTTTCCCCTTGGTGTGTGCCTCACATAAATCTACTTCAGCTGCTCAATTGTCGGGTCCTCTCGAGCAGCAGCACTAGTCCTCTCAAACATCCCATGCACTGATGTACTTCTTCTTAAGGATGGAGGTGGCTTGACCATTCTAGGAGTGACTGGCCTGCTATCTGAGTCTGAGTGTCTAGCTGGCTCGGTTTCAGGCTGCTCCTCAGTGTCATGAACAAACAAAACTGGGTCCCTTCTCTGATGTGCATGAGTCTCTCTGGCCCTCTTTGTTGCTCTTTTGAATTCTGGATCTCTTGGCTCATCTACATCTAGTATGTCCTCTGCCCATGTTCTATTATCAACATCAAAAACGGGCTCATCAACCTGCTCCCGTGTCTCCACCCAAGACTGCAAAGGATTGTCATCATCAAATAAAGCGTCCACATCAATTTCTGGAGTTGCATCCTCTGCGACGCGTTTGTCCCTCAGCTGCTGTCTTAACTTCATATTTTTTATTCTCAGTCTCATATTGTAGTGACAGTAAACCAATTTTTCTAACCGTTCAGCCTTTAGCCGATTGCGAACCTTTGAGTGTATAAAGCTGAACGTGCTCCAATTTCTTTCACATTGACTTGCCGATGTTGTTTGACTTAGCACCCTAATTGCAATGAAAGCCAATGCATTACTGCCCACATCTCGGTTGTTGACCATTATCCACTAGTCAGCTGTTCCACCAACCATAAATAAATAAATGTAAAATGTACTAATACATATTGAGGTTAAGAATACACAAAAATAAAATATACTTGGGCTCACTATTTCCACAGTGTATTGCAATTGGGAGTCAGAATATATCCCAGTTCTCATTCTATAAAAATTCATCTACAAAGATAAAGTAATAGATTAACATAATGACTTAAGTAAATTCTATACCTCTTACTGATAAAATCAATAAAGGTCAACCTCTACTTCGACCTGAAGTCTCTTTTCTGGTGTCCTCGATAAACGACCAATGACTTTTAAAGTGCCTTGAAACACCTCGCTATCAACATGTGCATTGACATCGTACATAAATCGAGGGTTGAGGAAATAACCTGCATTTGTTTATAGTTAACTAAATGTTAAATATAAAATAACCTAGGGAGAGTTTGATAAACGATTAAAGTCGACAGGGATGAGATATCCCTGGGCGGGTGACTTGCTCAAATTAAGAGACGGAATGGCTCACTCGAGGTCGACCTATACCCATTACCCCCCTGAAGGTCGACCTGCCCCTGGCATACCCTGGCCAGGTCGACCTGCTCAGGTCCCAGGTCTACCTGCCCAGGTTCCCAGCAGCCCTAAGCTGCCATGGCCTAGTCATCCTAGTATCATACTCGGTTACTCTAATCTATCCCTGCGCTTATCCTAACCGTGTTACTCTAACCTGTAGTCAAACTTGCCCCTAAAGAACAATGTATCAATACAATTAATCACTCACCAGCTGCATGCAAGTCGTGGTGTAATGTGTTGTCCCATCTCTGGTCAATAATTTTCCACCATTTTGCATATTCTCTGGGGAAGGGAATCTTGCAACTCTAAGTTGGCACGGTCCATGGCCTCGTACAGATATCACATATCATTCTTCTCATCGCCATCTACCATTCTTAGGACCTTCACAGGGGTGTGACTACTTTCATGTACCGTGAGACCCTGCCCCAGAATTTGTTGTCTTTCACGATGTGGCAGACATCCAAATATTCCATCTGAGCATCAACATTAAACTTGTCGATGCATTCCCGCAGGGCATTGTGGTACATGAAAGCTTTCAGCTCATTCTTATACCTGTGCAAAGAAATGAAATTTGAATCAAATATGGATCATATCTATAAGGATCTAGAATTGAGCTCAATCTTATACATGTGCAAAGACTCCAAAGAAATGAAATTCGAAGCAAATCTGGTTGGACCTGCACGGATGATATCTAGCCCCCCACTCGCATGCTCCCTGAACATATTCAATATCCTAGGATGGCCATAAATATACTGTGTGATTTTTTGTGCCTTGTCAATTGTCTTCTTCACATGATTTTCCTTCCCTATGTCTTCAAGCATCAGATACAGACAATGTGTTGCACATGGGAGCCAATATAAATGCCTGCACTTCTGCATCAACTTTTTCCCTACAGCCTTGTAACTGGCTTCATTATCGGAGACTCTTGCACAATATGTTCCTCTCCAATTTGTTCTACCATGTCATCCATCAAATGAAACAAATAATTTGCATTCTTTTCATAATTAGATGCATCAATTGATTTTACAAATATTGTACCTTCGATGAAATAAACCAAAAAGTTAATCATGGATTTCTTAGTGATACCAGTCCAACCATCACACATGATGGTGCATCCTCTCTCCATCCATATATGCTTTAAGCTTTCAACCCAGTCATGGAACTCCTAAACCTCTCCCTCAAAGCCACGCTCGTATATGTCTCGACGTGACAGGGCCTTCAAGCCAGGGCTAGCATCTGCTATGGCATCTAGCATAAGTTGGAAATATTCGCTTACAGCTACATGTGCAGGGACACCAGCATGGAAAAATCATTTGCAGATACTTTTAAATGCATGCCCTGCAACTTCTGCAGATTTTTTCACCCCTCTCAATGCTTGCTTGATTTTAGGTTGTGTAGCATGGGGCCTTCTGTGCAGATAGCTGTCCATGGGCCTGTTCCCTGCGTGGGGCAGCACCAGTGTCAGGACGTCGTGCAGCTGTACTGAGTAGGTCCCTGAACCTATGGGTGCCTTCCCTTTCCTTCGAGCGGCTTGTCACGCTCCTTGCTTCAGTCAGCTCTGGATCAGAATCCTCAGTGTCTTCCTCATCATCATCCCTCCTAACCCTTCTGCCAAAATCTCCTCAGCAATTTCAACCTCGTCTTCAACCCTTTGTTGCATCCTCTCCTTTTTGCCCAGAAGGCACTGGCACATTTCTTCTCGGACCTCTCGGGAACATCTGTCACATTGTCTCACCTCTCCTCTTACCCCTACCAAATGTTACTTTCCTCTAGTAATTCCGCCATGTATCTCCTTACCACAATAATTGCATTTCACTTTTCTTCTCCCAGCATCAACTAAGGAGAGGTGGGCCCACCTCGGATCCTCCAGCCCTTGTTGCTCCTGACTTTGTTCACGTCTAGACATGATGCTGTATTAAGACAGTCAAAGACAAATAGTTGTAAGTACAATGAAAAAATTAGGACTTAATTATCAATTAAGCCTTAATCACCCTTCATAAAAATTAATTACCAGCATGCTCCCACCCCAAATTCTTCAATAAAGCTTAATTGAGCTTCAATTAAGCCTAAGTAAACCGAATTAGACAGAAGTCCCAATTTTAAGGAACTAATTAGGGCTTAAGTATCAATTAAGCCTTAATCACCCTTCATAAAAATTAATTACCAGCATGCTCCCATCCCAAATTCTTCAATGAAGCTTAATTGAACTTCAATTGAGCCTAAGTAAACTTAATTAGACAAAAGTCCCAATTTTAAGGAACTAATTAGAGTTTAATTTGAAGTATTAACATATTTCATGGTTTAAAATTAACCTACAACTGAAAAACTAACCTACAACAAAAAAAAACTTTCAACCCAACCAAAAAAACACAAAATAAAACAAACAAACCCCAAATTTACCTCAAGAGAACAACCTCTACACAGCAGCAGCAGCACCCTCAGTAGCAGCAGCACAGCAGCACCCTCAGTAGCAAGCAGCAGCATAGCAGTAGCAACATAGCAGCAGCAACACAGCACAGCAGCAGTGCAACAGGCCCCTTTCTCCCTCAGATCTGAGAGAGAACACGAAGTGAACTCCCCTTTAAGAGAGAACACGAAGTGAACTCCCCTTTAAGGGGAGTTCACGTGGGTTTCGGCCGAAACCGTCCGGTTTCGGATCGAAACATGTAAGTTTCGGGAGAAACCGATACCGGTTTCACCCGAAACCATTAAAATTAATTTTTTTTAGTTTCGGACCTGCTACAGTGAGCAGGTCCGGTATCTTTTCGGTTACGGCCGAAACTGATATGTTTCGGCCGAAACATATCGGTTTCGGCCGATATTGCCAACCATGCCCTAACCGGGCTTACCCCTTTATCAAAGTGGCCCCAAGTCTCTAATCTCACTCAATCTCATTAGATTTTAGTCTCTAATGACTTTAGTCTTTACGGTCATTAAGACTATTGGTTGAATTTGTAAATTAATCCTTTTTTCTTGGAAACAAACTTATCTTACTTTTCTTTAAAGGAACAGTTGGTCCGGTACCGGAACTAGCTGAACCAGACTGGCCACCACCGGTACCAGTACAAAACCGATCGGTACGTACTATACCAACCGGTACTGCATACCATGGCTTACAGACCTACAGGCAGAGCAATTTTGGGTGAGAGGAGAGAGATAGTCATAAAAAGAGGATTGAGAGGATTCTCTCCCTAATCCACCTCGAGGATGATTTTGGAAAAATCAGATTTCAGATAAAAGTTGTTAAAAGTTTGAAAAGCCAAAAGAAGGGCATTAAAAGTCATTATCTTTTGTAGAAAAGCAAGACTACTAACGATAACTTGTCAATAATGTATAATCTAATCAAAGACCCACGAACACCAAAATGATTTTTTAAGGGGGCTCTAGTTACTTAAATCGATACCAATGCACCAAATGGGGAGGACATGACAAGTAGCTGTTGCAACTGCTGGTGAGACCTAATATCCTAGGTATGAAACTGAGTGTTGGCATCAAGGTTTTAAAAACAGGCCGGTTTGGGTTGGAATACTCGGAACCAGGTGAACCGGACTAGAACCGGGCAAATCTGGTTATAGTGACCGGTTTTGACCAAAACAGGCCTGGGAAGCAGAATCACCCCGAACCGGTCGAATTTTTTAAACCTCAGAACTTGGGATGTGAGGAAAGAAGATATAAAAACTATATGTAGCAAAAATGTTTGAGATGAATGTGCAGAAAGATTACAAAGGATAAGATTTGGAATGAACATATGTGGGGAATTGAGTCTAGCATCTATTGACATTAAGCATAGGGACAATAGGCTTAAATGGTTTTGTCATGTACACCAGCATCCAAGTCCAGTGTCAGTGAGAATGCGAGATCAAATTCAAATTATGGAGGCTACAAAACTCGAAAAGATATAAAATGTGATGGGAATCAACACCGGGCACTGACATTTTTAATTTATATTTGTATCCTTTTAGTTTATTTTTATATCCTTGAGAAACATATGTGCAATTGTAAGGCTTTATAAGCCACTTTGTCATTCTTTAGGATTCTTTGGGTTTATGTGCAAAAGTCCATGTAGGCCCTGCAGGACCCTCCACCCCTTGCTCATTGGTCCAAGTGGCATCTTGGGGGTCCATGTGGGGCTGGTCAAAGGTCATAGGTGGCTTCTAGAGGGTTTGACATTCAAAGGGGACAACTGGAACCAAAAGTCCACCTTTTCTCCTCCCTTGGTCAAGGGGGCGTCCCCCCCTTAATTAGTTGTTTAATGTGGTTCCAAACCACATGGGAGAATAACTTTTGAACTCCCTCTTTTACCCCTCCCAATTCTAGATCTAGGGATATTTAGAGTCTTTTTACATTTCATACAAATAGCTTGTATTTCACATTTTGGTAAAATTAATGAATGAAAAATTATGAATTTGATTGGAGCTCCTTGAAGGGTGCGCCCCTCTCCCCTCTCTCTCTGCTGTGCTTCTTCCTCCTCCAGTCTTCCAGGGTGTGAGACCCATTCTATCTCTTCCTCTCATCCTCTGAATTCTGATTCTGCCGCCGCCGCCATCGCGTCGCCGCCGCCACCGTCGGAGTTCTGTCCAAATCAAGACAGAACCTCAACTCCGGAATTTTATCTTTTGTTCTTGTTGTCTGATCGAGCCCAAACTTTGAGGGCTTGTTCTACCTGTCTCCCCTAGTCTCCAGTTTAAATTTCGTGCCATTTGAACATCGTTTAGTATTTTTCCCATATTTCTTGTCCCCCCCTGTAATCTGCCATTCTGCAGATCCACGGGATAGTGTCACCTATTCGTATTTTTCCCACCCCCTTAGAAATTTCCAGAAAATCCACAAAAATTCCTCAGTGTTCCTCACGTTCCCCCCTACCTCCCATAATATTTTCAACCCCTGGAAAAATCATTTACCCCTCGGTCAAAGGTCAGTTTCAGGCAGATCCCTTTCTGTCCTGAGTGTCAGTAATCAAATCCACAGAAAAAATACAGTGTTGCAGAGCCTCCCATTTCTCATCCCTTCGTTGGATCGACCTACAAAAATTATATGTTGTAGATCTGAAAATTCTCTTTCCAACGCCGCTGGTCTCACCTCGATCTGATTTCGGATCGGAGAGAATTAATTCTTGCAGCCGAGATGTGCAGATCTGTTCCCTGTGCAGGTCCGAAATAGCAGTCCGGGAGAAATTCACAAATAAGAACCAAAAGTCAACTTCCGCGACCGCCGCTCCCAGGAGTCGACCAGGGACGTCCTGCCAACGTTACAACCAAGCGGCGCCTTCCGAATATCTCAGGAAGGTGCCGTTCCTTTGGAAGGCGCGCCTTGCTGTCCAGCGAGTCAGAACCGAGTCGGCGCAGCACCGAGTCGGCGCAGTACCGAGTCGGACCAACAGGCTGAGTTCGCCCCAAAAGCCCGTCCAGCTTGCTACCCGTCAACCCAGGATCGGTCCTCCCGGACCCACTTGTAACCCTTTACCTCCCTGCGTGGAGTGGGCAATAAAATTCACTGTTGTAATTAAATTTTAACCGTTGTTACCGGGAGTTACCTACTTGGCCGGGAAGTCTTCCCCACGCCCGGAGCGTGGAGGTAAACTCGCTACCCTCCTCGTAGGCATTTGCTTTACCCGTATATTTTTGAATGCCGCTGTATGTGATAGGTAATTAGCTCGATATCTATTTTTATCACCGCTGCGAGAGAGTGAGTGTGACCCATCCCGTGACTCGATCCGAGTACACGCGAAAAGCCGATACCGGAGACTCACTGCCGATTTTTCAACCGCGCACGATCCCACGTCTTCCCTCGCTTAGGGGCGATCGCGAGCTAGAGTCCCAGGTCGCGTGTCCGTCCCGCATCAGTTTGGTATCAGAGCGCTAGTTGAGTCTAGGGTAGTCTTGTTTAAAAAAACAAAAAAAAGAGTCATTTAAGTCTAAGAGAGTCTAAGTCGGTCTAAGGTTGCATCAGCATACCATTGTTCGGTATATAAAAAGGTGTCGCCCGACCGTTAGGTTACGCCTATCGGAGAGGTGATTCACTCGCGTGAGAGGATCTTCGGATCCCCGGACTCCGCCAGGTACCGAATCTTGGTTGTGTCTAGGTGTGTAGTCGAGTCTCATTCCAACTTTGCATTAGCTAAGGGTCGTGTCTAATGTTTGTCACCAACTGTCGGCATGTCCACCCAATAGCTTCCCCGTGTCCCATGGATTACCAAACGCCCGGATCTTATGCATGGTGGCGATACTATCTAAAATGGGAGAACCATCCGGACCACCCCCACAGGCCCATAGCCCGGGACTTCTATGGATCCGATAACCCGAGTGACTACCTAGAGTGGGAAGCCGTTATGGACGACTACTTTGAGTGTTACATTATGTCCGGTCCCATGCAAGTCGACTTTGCCAAAAGGCGACTTTTCTATGAAGCCGCCGAAACATGGAGGGACATCAAATACTTCCGGGAAGATAGGAGGCTACGGCCCATCGAGTCATGGTGGGATATGAAAAGAGCGCTTAGGAGGGTCTACCTTCCCCGCCCACCTGCCTCCAAACACGGGGGTCATACCACTAGCCAACCCCACCAACTCACCCACAATCAAGTGGTCCACACCTCCAGCCAACCCCGCCCCTTCACCTCCATCCAAGCCCACCAAAGTACTCCTAATCAAGTGGCCCGCCCAGTCGCCTCCAACCAACCTTCCCTTGGCACCTCTGTCCCATCCCACCCAAGCACCTTCAACCAAGTGGAAGCCCCACTTATAGTCGAGTCTAGGTCAACACCCGGGCCGAGAGACGAAGAGCGAGTCCACCACGAGGCCCTTATTCCAACCCGCTCCTTTGCCGAACTCTTGAAAATGTTTACGGACCGGTTGGATAAGATGGAAAGGACACGTGCTCCTTCACCACCCGTGAGTGCTCCATTGCTACCCTCCACTTCCGACCCTCATCCGGAGCCATCATATTTGGAGCCACCAAGGCCCGAGCCACCCGTATTTCTAACGGGTACGCTTTTCATCGCCGAGCCGCCTCTTAGTTGGCTCAAGGATGGCTTGGTCCCATCTCCTTACCCATCCATGGACCCCACCCTACCACTAGTGCCCGTCAACTCCTACCACACTACCTTTCGGCCTAGTCACCATGTTGATACCTTGGATGACCTCGTTATGGGATTAGACTCACAATGGAAGTTGACGCACTCATTGGCTCGAGGCTTCGACCAACTCACTAGTCTTAGCTTCACCCATCCGACCTTAGGATCCATTACCTCCGTGTGCACCGTGGGTTGTGTCACCACGGAGATTCTTCTATTCCTCCCTATGCCGGCCGAGCCCGACTTCATTCCCTTTTGCCCAAGGGAGGAATCTTATTTTTTTCACATGACCACCGTCCCATTGACCATGGCGAATGAAGGTGACCACCCACACCTTCAAGAATTTCACAATTGGGACCGTGTCATATGGAAGCCCATCTCATGAGATCATACCTTCTTTGACCCTTTTGATCCCTTCACTAGTGAACCTCCCGAGCTATCATATTCACTCCACTTCTTCCAAGGAGTTCACCATCACACCCATACCCCTCGGTCTAGTTGGCAAGCCTTACCTACGTCTAAGGGTGATGACGAAGGTAGTTTTGGATCTCCTAGCCCTTCCCCACCCAAATCCCATAAGTCGCCATTGCATGAGTGGTACATCCTAGGATGTCTAAGAGTCCTCCATTCCGTCAACCATCGAGTACATCTAGTGTATGCATGGCACACATTCGGGTGTCCTGGTCCACCTTTGCATATGCATGAGTCGGACTAACCGTAGGTTTGTTTAGGGTCATGTGTCAGTCTTTGTTTCGTACCGTTTGTCTGTCGAGTGCATGTGCATACGTCAAGTCGAGTCGGTCTTTGTACGCTCGCGTTGTTAGTCCCTTTCGAGTGCGAGACTTGTCGGAATTTGGGTTCGATGCTACCTCACATATCGGATCTAGTCACATAAGGGACCAGCGGTGATTCCTAGTGAGTCTTCGAGCCGCCTTCCCTCCTTTGAGAGTGACCCCACCCCGGAGTGTCCACCTCTAGCCTCCTCCCTAGCAGCGTGTGCATATCGAATCTATACGGGAGGAGCAGATGTCGATTACTTGGAGTGGAGCGTACTCCGCGCTTCCAGGTTCGGTGACGCATCCGCCGGAGCTACTCGAGCAGCCGCATCCCTTACTCGACGGGGTCGAGTTCTTCCCACCCGGGGAGAATTGATGCGAATCAACACCGGGCACTGACATTTTTTATTTGCATTTGTGTCCTTAGTTTATTTTTATATCTTTGGGACACATATGTGCAATTGCAAGACTTTATAAGCCACTTTGTCATTCTTTAGGATTCTTTGGGTTTATGTGCAAAAGTCCATGTAGGCCCTGCAGGACCCTCCACCCCTTGCTCATTGGTCCAAGTGGCATCTTGGGGGTCCATGTGGGGCTGGTCAAAGGTCCTAGGTGGCTTCTAGAGGGTTTGACATTCAAAGGGGACAAGTGGAACCAAAAGTCCACCTTTTCTCCTCCCTTGGTCAAGGGGGTGCCCCCCCCCTTAATTAGTTGTTTAATGTGGTTCCAAACCACATGGGAGAATAACTTTTGAACTCCCTCTTTTACCCCTCCCAATTCTAGATCTAGGGATATTTAGAGTCTTTTTACATTTCATACAAATAGCTTGTATTTCACATTTTAGTAGAATTAATGAATGAAAAATTATGAATTTGATTGGAGCTCCTTGAAGGGTGCGCCCCTCTCCCCCCTCTCTCTGCTGTGCTTCTTCCTCCTCTAGCCTTCTAGGGTATGAGACCCATTCTCTCTCTTCCTCTCATCCTCTGAATTCTAATTCTGCCGCCGCCGCCATCGCACCGCCATCGCGCCGCCGCCACCATCGTCGGAGTTCTGTCCAAATCAAGACAGAATCTCAACTCCGGAATTTTATCTTTTATTCTTGTTGTCTGATCGAGCCCAAACTTTGAGGGCTTGTTCTACCAGTCTCCCCTAGTCTCCAGTTTAAATTTCGTGCCATTTGGACATCGTTTAGTATTTTTCCCATATTTCTTGTTCCCCCCTGTAATCTGCCATTCTGCAGATCCACGGGACAGTGTCACCTATTCGTATTTTTCCCACCCCCTTAGAAATTTTCAGAAAATCCACAAAAATTCCTCAGTGTTCCTCACGTTCCCCCCTACCTCCCATAATATTTTCAGCCCCTGAAAAAATTATTTACCCCTCGGTCAAAGGTCAGTTTCAGACAAATCCCTTTCTGTCCTGAGTGTCAGTAACCAGATTCACAGAAAAAACACAGTGTTACAGAGCCTCCCATTTCTCATCCCTTCGTTGGATTTACCTACAAAAATTATATGTTGTAGATCTGGGAGTCCTCTTTCTAACGTCGCTGGTCTCACCTCGATCTGATTTCGGATCGGAGAGAATTAATTCTTGCAGCCGAGGCGCGCAGATCTGTTCCCTGTGCAGGTCCGAAATAGCAGTCCGGGAGAAATTCACAAATAAATACCAAAAGTCAACTTCCGCGACCGCCGCTCCCAGGAGTCGACCAGGGACGTCCTGCCAACGTTCCAACCAAGCGGCGCCTTCCGAAAATCTCAGGAAGGTGACGTTCCTTTGGAAGCCGCGCCTTGCTGTCCAGCGAGTCAGAACCGAGTCGGCGCAACACCGAGTCGGCGCAGTACCGAGTCGGACCAGCATGCTGAGTTCGCCCCAAACGCCCGTCCAGCTTGCTGCCCGTCAACCCAGGATCGGTCCTCCCGAGCCCACTTGTAGCCCTTTACCTCTCTGCGTGGAGTGGGCAATAAAATTCACTGTTGTAATTAAATTTTAACCGTTGTTACCGGGAGTTACCGTACTTGGCCGGGAAGTCTTCCCTACGCCCGGAACGTGGAGGTAAACTCGCTACCCTCCTCGTAGGCATTTGCTTTACCCGTATATTTTTGAATGCCGCTGCATGTGATAGGTAACTAGCTCGATATCTATTTTTATCACCGCTGCGAGAGAGTAAGTGTGACCCGTCCCGTGACTCGATCCGAGTACACGCGGAAAGCCGATACCCGAGACTCACTGCCGATTTCTCAACCGCGCACAGTCCCACGTCTTCCCTCGCTTAGGGGCGATCGCGAGCTAGAGTCCCAGGTCGCGTGTCCGTCCCGCATCAAAATGAGATGGTGAATGCAGTAAAAAAGGACTTGACCTTCCAAGGTTACCCAGGGGACAAGATGCTGGACAAAGCCCCAGGCGACCTGGTGCCTAGGTGAGCACATAGGCCTTGGCATGCCAAGGCCACCTTTGTGCCACCAACATGTTTAGGTGCCGGCAGAATGTGCCTTATTTTGTGTATGTTTCTACTTTTTAGATAAAAATGAGGTACAGTTTTGGAAAATTGACAATGTTACATGAGTAAAGGAAATTATATGACATTGACAAGATAATGACTATGTTGAAAATGATGGTGATGATGATGATAACATTGACAAGAGAGAAAAGCCTTTTGAGGATCCGATTGCTAGAGCTGACCTTGATCAAACCTTGGGTTTTGGTATTAAGATTTAGATTCATATCTTTTATTTTCCTTTTTTAAAAGCAGGTATGATTTTATGACTGTCTGACAATTGACGATGATTACACAAGTGATGGAAAGAGATGCTATTGACGAGATGTTGACTATGGTGAAAATGATGGTGATGATGAAGATTTTTTTATGAAACCCACCCTTGCCACCAGCCTCAACGTGAGGCCACTTTGGACGCAAGAACACTCTTGCTTGCACATCATAGGATCCACCAACTGGGAGCGGGGACGGGCTTCGTAAAAGCCCCCAGCGGTGCTGCCCAAACAGTGCCAGAGAACCATCCATGGGAGCATACACTATGGCAAAAGCACAACTGCACTTTGGTGCCAAGATCAAACTTGCGACCTCATTGTTACCAACTAAGCGCGGAACCATTCAACCCACTGCTCAGGTCTTGATGGTGATGATGAAGATGATGATGATGACGACAACATTGACAAGAGAGAAAAATCTATTGAGGATCCAATTGCTAGCACTGACCTTGATGAGACCATGGGGGTTTTGGTATTAAAATTTACATTCATATCTTTGCTTTTCCTTTTTAAAAGCAAGTATGATTTTATGACTCTGACAATTTATGTGGAAAACTATGATAGTACTATGTTGGTTTGCTCACTGTTTACTTAGAAACATCTTACATTTGCTCATTACACTAAACACGAAACCATTGGAAGCTTCATCTGGTGCTTATTGGACTTCTTTCTTTTTTGAATTTATTCCCCTCATTCTTGGATAATTTACTCCACTCCAAACACAACAAATGTCAAGTAGATGTACTCCAAATGTACTAGGAGAATCAAACGAATGAGTCAAGGAAGATGCTCACCTACAGATAGGCTAAGTGTTAGAAATAAGCCAACAGCAGCCCTTCCCATGTGCCAGGTAGGAGGAAGAAGAAGAAAAGATGAAGGGGCCAGGGAAGTGGTGGTGGTTTTTTCCCTTCTTTTCTTTTCTTTTTGTTGGTGGTGGTGGGGGGGGGGAGAGAGAGAGAGATTTCTGTATGCCACAGTCCCCCCAAAGATGCATGTTGCTGAAGCCATGCTGCTCCCCCCCCCAAAAAAAAACAAAAAAAACGACTCTCTCACCCATGAAAAGGGTTATGATTATGCAAGTGTCCAAGAAAGACGAAATTGCATACCCTTGTTGTAAAACTATTTAGAGTTTTAATACAGAAAATATTTATATATGACTAATATTTATAGGAAAGTCTTTTACTTTTTCCTGAAGAGGTTTCCTTTCCTGTGGAACAGATGATTTGGGTGAAATGCTCACAATCTGAAACAGGATCGAGCATAGCAAACTCAGGGATCTGATCTAATTCTACAATTCTTGCTTCTAAAGGGACTTCCAGCCAGTCAAAATACATCAAGTACTACAGCGAACAGGATGAATCACAAAGAAGAAGAATTTCTTCTATGGCCTAGATTCTCCATCATTGCATGACAATGGCTTAATAAGTCAAACAATGTAGAAAAAAATGATGCTTATAAAAGTGTCCTCAAATGGGCAAAAAAAGCCAGTTGTCAGTTTAATTAATGAAGGATAAAGCATGGGAGAGACACAAGAAATGAGGATGATGAGATCATTTGAATCACCCTCAGAATTGTCTTCCCAAAACTTGCTTCCTCCTCTGAGATAATGCTTCTGATCTTTGACTCATGTTGCTTGAGTTCTGGAAAGGTGTCCCCCATCACATTCACGACAACATCTACAAGACTAGAGATAACAATCCGTAACAGTTAATTAAATTACAAATAGAACAGCAATAATGAAAGGCTAATCAACTTAAAATTCTTGCACATTATTTGAAAAAAAAGAAATACTGCATACCTACTGAAAAATCCTTCCTCAGCTTTTAGAATATCCCTACCATAACGAACAGCTCTACGAAGGATGCGTCTTAGGACATACTCACGGCCCTCATTGCCTATGAAGGAAATTACCATGAGCATAATTTCACATAAATGATAACATTGCCAAAAGGTAATAAATAAAAATAAATGAATACAGGGCATAAATTAGAAGATAAGCTTGCTATAAGTAATCATGCTCCTTCAACAAGTAAGATACGTGCCAAAATAAGTATATTTAAATGGAAAATAATAAGTGGGTAATTGCTCATACTTTAACATCAAAGTTGACTTACCTAATTAAACATAACCACTAAATTCGACAAACTAGAAAAGAGAAAATGAATCTTCATGCTCTGATACTGCAGTGAACCATAAACAAAAAAATTGAAATTAAAAAAAGAATGTTTTGCAACACCAACATGGGCAGGAAAAATAAAATTATCCTAAACCCTTGTTTTTGGGGGAGGAAAGTGGAGGGTACCACCATTGTATTAAATGTAAATTAAGGGATGCACAAGTGCAGTCAGTGTGCTCCCAAAAACTCCCTTTACAATCAAAGTACACAGTCGGGCGGTGTCATGCATCCTAACCCTCCAACAAAACAAAAATAAATGAGTTGTGTAAATCAACATTACATAGGTGCTCAATCCACTCTCTCATTTTTTCACAAATAAAAGAGACAACCCTATCTGTAACTCTTGCTTTTCTTCTAAAGATTCTGTTGTTTCTTTCCCCCATAATGCCCAAAGGGTGGAGTGAAAGATGAGCCACCAGATAACTTTATCGCCCTTAAGGGTCCACTTCCTGTGCCAATACCCAATCAGGTCTACCACACTAGTCGGGGGGCCCATGACACACTGGATCCTGCTGGCAAGCTCAATCCATATCTCCTGAGAGTAAGAGCATCCTATGAAGAGGTGGTCCAAGGTCTCCTCATACCCACACAAATAGCAGCGGGTCAGTAAGTCCCGCAAGAAAGCCACAAGTTTATCACAGGTCGGCAACCACCCATGCATGATCCTCCGAGCCAAAAACTACACTTTCAAGGGGATCTTGGGCTTCCCAACCTGCGATGCAAGGCGATGGCACCGTCCAAGATGTATGCTGATCTAACCCTCCTCTTTCTCCCAGCTCCACCACCATTGGTCCCCTCTCTGTCCGTAGAGTGTAGTTCAGGAGGAGAAGGAGGAGATCTTGTAGCTAATCAATCTCCTCTAACCTGAGATTCCTCCTCAAGGAGGGGGTCCATATGTCCCCTGATAGTTGTAAGTCAAAATGATGTGAGGCCAATGGGAAAGGTGAGGCTGCAACTGCAAAAAGCCGAGGGAAAACTTCTCCAAAGAGAAATCACAACATCATCCGTCCTTCTAAATTCGACACTTCAAACTGCTACCTAGCCAGACACGAACACTGACAGAGATGATATCTCTAACTGCAAAATACCTCTCCAAATGGAAGAGATATTACGCTGAGAGGCTGGGGACAAATCCCAATCCCTAGATCTACCATAATACTTCTGCCTAATTACACATACCACTGTCATCAACCCCCAGTTTCCACAGCCATCTACACAAGAGAGCTAAGTTGAAATCATGATATTCTTGATGCCCAAATCTCCCATGTCCTTACTCTTACACACTATGCCCTAAAAAACATCATGCCAGCCCCTACACCTGTCCCCGCAGTCGTGCCAAAAGAATCTAGCTTGAATAGCCGCTAACTTCTTAGCAATCGTCTTTGGGATATGGAAGATGGACAGGTAGTAGATCGGTAAGCTATCCAACACTAACTTACATAGCAGCAATCTCCCCCAGTAAGAAAGGAGTCTCGCCTTCCATCCGACCAACTTGGATTCATATCTTCGCACCATGCTTTACCAGTCACCGCAGTGTAGGGCACTTGGAGACAACGGCAAGCCCAAATAGGAGAAAGGAAACTCTCCTATCCAGCACCCTAGGATGAAAGGTGCTCTCCCGAGGGCTCTATCATCCATATTCACCCCCACTAGAAGACTCTTATTGAAGTTCACCTTGGGTCCACTAACTTCCTACAGCAACTCCAATATCAACCCGGTGGTATACAATTGGCTCTCATCAACAGCTAGGCATAGGATGGTATCATCAGTATACTATAGATGGGTAATAGAGGCACCACCTACTCCAGCTTGAAAACCTTTGATCAACCCTCAGGCCTCAACCCTCAACCAGATCTTCCAACTTTAAGAAGAGTGGCAGATGCTTTAAATAGACACCCAAAAAATTTGGCAAGGCATGCATCAAGGATACAGTTGCAAAATTGGAAACCTAGAGTGGAAATAGAATCAAAAGCAACAAATAGGAGCAAAGGAATGGCACTACATTCCATGTTCATAGTTCAGATAGAAGAGCAAGTATACCTTTAAGAATGGCAATGGTTCATAAAATGAAGGGTTTTTACAACCATAACCTTACAAACTTCCATATTTGCATACATCCCCCTATTTTTGGCATATGAACACATATACCCTTGATATGCACCGTATTATTGCGCTTATACCCTCGCCGTAACCCTCGTTTATTTAACTTGAATGAAGCGTGAGTTAAGAGGGAGAATGACTAACCCAAGGATGGCAAACTCGGTTTCGGCCGGGTCCGAAACCGATACGACTCGGTATCAATTTCGGTTTCAGCCGAAACCGGCCGAAACCCAGATAAAAGGTTAAAAAAATCAAACTAATTCTAAAAAATCTGAAAAAAAATCATAAAAAATATAAATAATCACTTAAAATCACAAAAATCATTACACATGCATTTGACTGTATAAATTAGTGCAATAACCTTGAAGTAGACAACTACAAAAATTGAGAATAATTCAGAAAAATATGAATAATCACATAAAAATCAGAAAATTCATTAGACATACATTTGATTGTAAAGAAATTAGATTAAGTGCAATAAACATGAAGTAGACATTGAAATTCAAACATTGAACATGTTAAAGTTAAACTAATATTCTTGAATACATACTAAGCATAAAATAGATTCAAGCATTACAATAAACCTAATTAGGCACAGTAAATGTTACGGAAATTAAATGATCTTTACCTAAATGAAGAGGCACTAATATGGGTAATAACTAGAACCTTCTCCCTCATCGTCTGATTTTTCTTGTTCATACCCATAAGAAGGATGCATGTATGGTCTATATTCACTATAACCGAACAATGAGGTAGCCAAGTCCTGCATCCCTCTTTGGATCCCTCTTGGAGTGTTTGGTTGGCTTGAGCCGAATCCAGTATCAGCATAAGAATCTTGAGGAAGAGAAGAGGAACTGGCCGGATGGAACTGGAATGATGGTTCATAACCCCACGACCTATAAATCGCTGCCTCCTGTTGGCCACCTCCATAACCTGATGGATGCCCATATTGAGTATGTGAATCATATCCTTGCTCACCTTGACTGTATCCTCTGCCTATGTCTGCGTGGAAGGAGGAAGGACCACCAACATCCCCACCGCCAGTAGTAGCACCTGTAGCACCTGCAGTCTCCAGTCGCCTTTTGGCCTTTGGGGATGCTTTTTCCTGTGCCGGTGTACTTTCTTCTTGCACCCTTGACATGAATCATGTTCCCCTTGGCGTGTGCCTCAAATAAATCTGCTTCAACTGCTCAATTGCGGGTCCTCTCGAGCAGCAACATTTGTTCTCTCAGTTTGCCCATGCACTGATGTACTTCTTCTTAAGGATGTAGGTGCCTTGCCCATTCTAGGAGTCACTGGCCTGCTATCTGAGTCTGAGTGTCTAGCTGGCTGAAAATCATGCTGCTCCTCAGTGTCCTCAACAACCCTAGACATGTGCGCATGAGTATCTCTGGCCCTCTTTGATTTTCTTCTTAATTCGGGATCTCTTGGCTCATCTTCATCTAGTATGCCCTCTAACCCATCTTCTATCATCATCATCAAAAACAGGCTCATCAACCTGCTCTCATGTCTCCACCCAAGACTGCAACGGATTCTCATCATCAAATAAGACATCCACATCAATTTCTACGGCGGCATCCCCGGCGGCGCGTTTGTCTCGCAGCTATTGTCTCAACCTCGTATTGTAGTGGCAATACACTAATTTCTCTAACCGTTCAGCCTTTAGTCGACTGCGAACCTTCGAGTGTATAAGGCTGAACGTGCTCCAATTTCTTTCACATTGGCTTGCCGATGTTGTTTGACTGAGCACCCTAACTGCAATGAAAGCCAATGCATTGCTGCCCACATCTCGGTTGTTCACCATTATCCACCAGTCAGCTGTTCCACCAACCATAAACAAATGCATATACGTTGTATAAATATATATTAAGGTTAAGAAATCCAAAAAATAAAATATACCTGGGCTCACTCTTCCCACAGCGTATTGCAATTGGGAGTCAGCATATGTCCCAGTCCTCATTCTATAATGGTTCATCTACAAACATAAAGTAATACATTAACATAACTACTTAAACAAATTCTATACATATTATTAATAAAATCAAATAAAGGCGAACCTCTACTTCGGCCTCAAGTCTCTTTTCTGGATTCCTCGATAAACGACCAATGACTTTTAAAGTCCCTTGGAGCACCTCGCCATCAACATGTGCATCGGCACCGTACATAAATCGAGGGTTGAGGAAATAACCTGCAATTGTGTATAATTAACTAAATGAAATTTATAAAATAACATAAAGGCAATACCCCAATTTTAGTACAATTAATCACTCACCAGCTGCATGCAAATCGTGGTGTAATGTGTTGTCCCATCTCTGGTCAATAATTTTCCACCATTTTACATAATGTCTGGGAAGGGAATGCTGCAACTCCAATTTGGCACGGTCCATGGCCTCGTACAGATAGCCCATATCATTCTTCTCATCGCCATTCACTATTCTTAGGACCTTCACGAGGGGTGTGACTACTTTCAAGTACCGTGACACCCTGTCCCAGAATTTGTTGTCGTCCACGACGTGGTAGACATCCAAATAATCCATCTGTGCATCAACATTGCCCTTGTCGATGTATTCCCGCAGGGCATTGTGGTACATGAAAGCTTTCAGCTCATTCTTGTACCTGTGCAGATAAATGAAATTTGAAGCTGCATCAATTGTTACATATCAGTAAGGATAAAGTATCAAGAATTGAGATCAATCTTATACCTGTGCAAAGACTCCAAAGAAATAAAATTGGAAGCAAATCTGGTTGGGCCTGCACGGATGATATCTCGCCCTCCACTGGCATGCGCCCTGAACATATTCAGTATCCTAGATGGCCATAGATATACTATGTGACTTTTTGTGCCTTGTCAATTGTCTTCTTCACATGCTTTTCCTTCCCTATGTCTTCAAACATCAAGTCCAGACAATGTGCTGCACATGGGAGCCAATATAAATGACTGCGCTTATGCATCAATTTCTTCCCTGCAGCCTTGTAACTGACTTCATTATCAGTCACCACCTGCACAACATTCTCCTCTCCAATTTATTCTACCATGCCATCCATCAAATGAAACAAATAACTTGCATTCTTTTCATAATTTGATGCATCAACTGATTTCACAAACACTGTACCTTCGATGCAATAGATCAAAAAGTTCATCATGAACTTCTTCGTGGTACCAGTCCAACCATCACACATGATGGTGCATCCTCTCTCCACCTATATATGCTTGAAGCTTTCGACCCAATCATGGAGCTCCTCAACCTCTCCCTCAAGGCCACGCCCGTATATGTCTCGACGTGAGGGGGCCTTCAAGCCAGGACCAGCATCTGCTATGGCATCTATCATAGGTTGGAAATATTCACTTGAAGCTGCATGTGCAGGGACACCTGCATGAAAAAATCATTTGCAGATACTTTTAAATGCATGCCCTGCAACTTCTACTGATTTTTTGACCCCTCTCAATGCAAACTTGATTTTAGGTTGTGTAGCCTGGGGCCTTCTGTGGAGATAGCTGTCCATAGGACTGATTCCCTGCGTATGTGGGGCAGCACCAATGTTAGGACATCGTGCAGTTGTACTCTCATAGGTCCCTAAACCCATGGGTCCCTTCCCTTTCCTTCGAGCGGCTTGTTCACGCTCCCTTGCTTCAGTTAGCTCCGGATCAGAATCTTCAGTGTCTTCCTCATCATCATCCCTCCTAACCCTTCTGCCAAAAATCTCCTCAACAATTTCAACCTCATCCTCAGCCCTTTGTTGCACCCTCTCCTTTTTGCCCAGAAGGCACTGGCGCATCTCTTCTCGCACCTCTCGGGGACAGTGGTCGCATTGTCTCACCTCTCCTCTTACCCCTGTCAAATGTTGCTTTCCTCTGGTAATTCCGCCGTACATCTCCCTACCACAGTAATTGCATTTCACCTTTCTTCTCTTAGCATCAACTAAGGACATGTGGGTCCACCCCGGATCCTCCTGCCCTTGCTGCTCCTGTGTTTGCTGACGTCTAGGCATGATGCTGCATTAAGACAGTCAAAGAAAAATAGTATAATTGTAAGTACATTGAAAAATTACGGCTTAATTATCAATCACCCTTGGAAAAAAACAATTACCCACATGCTCCCAACCCAAAATCTTCAATGAAGCTTAATTTAACTTCAATTGAGCCTAAGCAAATCAAAATAGATAAAAGCCCCAATTTCGATGACCTAATTAGGGCTTAATTAGCAATTAACCCTTAATCACCCTTGGGAAAAATTAATTACCCGCATGATCCCACCCCAAAATCCTCAATGAAGCTTAATTTAACTTCAATTGAGCCTAAGCAAATCAAAATAGACAAAAGCCCCAATTTTTATGACCTAATTAGGGCTTAATTAGCAATTAACCCTTAATTACCAACATGAAAGAGGTTAAAATTAGTCAATGAAGCTTAATTGAGCTTCAATTGAACCTTACTAAACCTAATTAGAGGAAAGCCCCAATTTTAACGGTGTAATTAGGGCTTAATTAACACATTTAACCTAATCACCCTTCATAAGAATTGCATATCAGCATGATAGAGCTCCAAATTAGTCAATGAAACTTAATTGAGCTTCAATTGAACCTTACTAACCCTAATTAGAGGAAAGCCCCAATTTTACTTGTCTAATTAGGGCTTAATTAACATCTTTAGTTTAGTCTAATCACCCATCATAAGAAATATTTAACAAATTAAGCTTCCATAAAAATTAAAACCTTACTTAGCCCTAATTAGGGTGCCGGGATGGCCGGATCTCTCTGCTACTCTGCTGCGGCCTGTGGGATGGCCGGCTGGTAGCGGGCTGTGGCGCGGCAGGGCAAGCAGCAGCGCCGCGGAGGGCCACAGCAGGCGCGCGCGGGCCGCTGCTGCTGTGCAGCCTGTGCTGTAGGGCGCGGGCAGGGGCTGTGGCCTGCGGGCGCAGGGCGGGGGCTGGCCGCTGGCGCGCGCAGGGGGGTTGGGCTGGCCGCTGGCGGGCGGACGGCCGGCTGCTGCTGCTGCGCGGGCGGACGGCTGGCTGCTGCTGCTGCGCGGACGGCCGGCTGCTGCTGCTGCTGGCGTTCTTCACGGGCGCGGGCGAACAGGCGGGGAGGGTTTCGGCCAGGGAGGGGGAAGGGTTTCGGGGAATCGGGGTCGGGGCGCGCAGGGGGGAAGTGTTCACGTGAACTCCAAAGGGAGTTCACGTGAGTTTCGCCCGAAACCGGATGGTTTCGGGCGAAACGGGTATCAGTTTCGCCCTAAACCGATACCCCAACCCGATACCGAGCGCGCTACAGTGAAATGGGGTAAAACGGTATCGGGTCCGGCCGAAACCGATACGTTTCGGTCGAAACGTATCGATTTCGGCCGATACTACCATCAATGGACTAACCTGCCCCAAGTTAGCATCCTCTGTGTCGGTGGGTTCCCCATGCAGAGGGGGGAGGCCAATGGTGTATGGCGTATGGCCTCCGCACAGAGGGATAGAGCAGAGAAAGGGGGTCCACCGGGGCGATGAGAAAGGGGGGTCATCGAAGGTCCAGAATCACATTGGGCGGCAAATTCTCGAGATTGCTCGAGAGCCCTGTAAAAGAACTGGTTGTAGGAGGCTAAGCATCCCGCAGAACAAGTTGAGGTCGCCCAGATCCGACAAGGTTGCCCCGTTGAAATTGTTGGGTGACAGGTCGACCTGCACAAGCCCCCAAAACTCCAGCCAGATTTTGATGGGGTCCTCGTCGGAGAGCCGGTTGCTAGAGAGGAGTCGTCGCTACAGCTGGTGGTAGTTGTAGAGCTCGACAGGGATGGGGCCGAAGAGGGTGTTGCAGGAGACGTCAAGGTTCTAGAGGCAGAGGAGGTTGTAGAGGGAGGGTGGCAGGGGGCTAGAGAGGTTGTTGGCGTAGAGGAAGAGAGAGTGGAGGGAGGTGGGGTTGGAGAGCTGCGGCAGAATGGGGCTGGAGAAAAGGTTGCCGTGGAGGTTGAGGCGGCAGAAGAAGATGAGGGAGCCGAGCTCGGAGAGGATGTAGTCCAAGAGGTTCTTCTCGGTGACGCAGAGGGCGACGATGCGCAAGAAGGTGTAGTCGGAGACATCGGCGCAGGAGAGCCTGGCCAACTGCAAGAGTCGTGCTACCTGCAGGACGTCTTCACAGTGGGGTCGTCGTCTTGTGTGTCTTGTGCACTTGTTCTCTCTCTCTAACACCTCCTGTGCTACGTCTTCACGGAGGGGTCCGACTCATCGGCGGTGACGGTGGAATTGGCCCTGACAAAGCTCATCAACCACCCGGTCGTACTAGAAAAGGCCAAGGAGGAGGTCAACCGTGTGCTGGAGAGGGAGCGCCTGGTGGAGGAGGCCAAGATGGGGGAGAGGGGGGTCGCCGGGATGGGGCTGAGGGGGGGCTGCCAGTAGTGGAAAGAGAGAGACTAGAGAGAGAGAGGCGATGGGGATGGGGCATTTTTGATATTTCGCTCCCATTAATGATTTCTATGGTATATTCTCATAATATTCGTCGATCGTTGACGGCCCAGGAACCACAGGGGTATAACTGCAGCAATACGGTGTATATCAGGAGTGTGTACGTGTCAAATGCAAAAAGTATGGGGATATATGCAAATACGGAAGTTTATAGGGGTATAGTTGTAAAAATCCCAAAAATGAATATATACATGTTCACATAGAGAGAAAAAATCCGGTCAATATCCAAGTTTACTTAATTTTAATTCAATGAAGACACAACAAGGGTTGTCAAAGTTATATTGTTTGCAGTTTACAATAGTTTACCTGGACGTGAACCATCAGCAATGGCAAATGAGAGGGTCCTAATGTGATCAGCCACAACCCTGTAAGCCATGTCCACTTGTCCTACATCATATGCTCCAACTTTCCCTGAGTATGCTTGTGGAAAACCTGTAACCTAGAGAAAACACAAGAAAATGAGAACCAATTACAACATGGTGACCAAATCATATGGCAATTGGATTCCTCTCAATAGCCTCAAAAAAAGAAAGAAAAAAGAAAACAGACAAGGCATTCCGATATCAATGCCGATATCCAAAAATACATAATGAAAAATATTCACCCGTGATACATACTTTCTGGATAGCATCAAATATAGGCAAGAAAATATCAGTGTCATAATTGCTCATTTTTCTTTGAAGAATTGAAGTCAAGCGCTCAAAACCCAAGCCAGTATCAACATGTCTTGCAGGTAAAGGCTTCAAACTGCCATCACTTTCCCTGTTGAACTGCAAAGAATTTGATGTATCAGGACTTTTGCAGTAATAAAAATAACAAATACCAAAGGGAAGAGGGAAATAGTACATTACTTCCTAACAATGGATTGACGTATCTTAAGATCCTCCCAAGATCTCTTCTCCTTAGGCTCTTGAGATGAAATCAGGACTGAAATCAAGAAGAACGCAGAAGAGGAGGAGGTGATGATGATGGTAATGGTGATGAAGGAGGAGACAAACATGATGATGATCACATCTTAAATACCTCCCAAGATCTCTTCTCCTTAGGCTCTTGAGATGAAATCAAAACTGAAATCAAGAAGAGTGAAGAAGAGAAGGTGATAATGATGGTAATGGTGATGGAAGGAGGAGACAAATATGATGTCGATCATGATCGTGATGATGATAGGAGGAGATCATGATCATGATGATGACAATAGAGGAGGAGATGGAGAGAGAAGAGAAAGAAAAGGATGAGTGGAAGGAGTATCAGAAACTATCTGGAGAAGGAAAAGGATGAATGGAAGTAGTATTAGAAACAACCTTTCAGAGATTTCTCTAAGCTCTCTCACTTACAACCTGCTAAATGGCACCAAGATTCAAGATGGCAAAACCTTCTTCCCAAGATTTCCAGGTATCCAAACAACAAGAAAAAAATTAATAATCCTTATAGACACCCTTATACCTGAATAAACACAAGGTTCCAAATCTCAATGCATGTAGGATCATCATTGTTGACCAATGAAGCAGCATCACGGTTACCAATGCGGTCAAAATGAACTTCGGTACAAGGGCCACAAGGACCGGTATCACCCATCTCCCAGAAGTTGTCCTGCTCAACACTAAAAAGGTTGAGATCATGAAAGCAAACGTAATATACAATGCAACTCAGATGCTAGAGATAGTATGGCTCAAGAAGGTAAATCACCAATCAATCATAAGAACCCCATCTCGTCAGGCAAATAATGGCATGGAACTCTGGTCCCCAATAGATTTGTCCAGAACAGAGACTAGATGTCAAGCTAAAATTAACACTCACCCTTTTGCTGATGTCTACTTTAAAGCAAGATGCAAGTAAGAGTACACCTTCATTCTTCAAATATCATTCTTGTCAAAATTTGGTTAGCATTTAGGGGTCCTCTATCTCTAAGTAGTAATTAGAGGTATTATTAAAATAATCAAAATAAGATATGTTGTAAAGGACAAAACTAGTTCAAGAAAGCAAGAGTAATAGGTAGAGCAACAAAGAAGCAGATGATAACTAATAAAAAGGGCTATTGTACTCTACAACTACTGGCTACTGGGTACACTTCTGATTTTGTTTGCCCACATATTTCAACTTCCAAAACTATGCCACATTGTTTATAAACCCTAAAGCTATTGTTTTCCCTTTCGATTCTATCAATATTTCAATTATGGGTTACTTTCTCTGACAAGCTGTCACAATCAGATCCAAACTCTGTGATTTATTACCAGCCTCGGGGGCCCCATAAGTCTGCATAATTTTGCCCCCAAAAGGCACCCCACAAGATATAAATCCAAGTCCTACATGTATAGCCCAATAACTTTTTCTCACTTTCCAAGGTGAAACTAATCCTATTCATCCCTCCCCCAGATTGTAAACACAAAAGTGACTTGATACCATGATGGCACCAATGAGCATGTTTTTGCCGCTGTGACTAAATAGCCATTTCGTACAGGCAGTCCTCTTCTACTGTCCAGCCCATGATTAGATCATTATAAGTCCACCAGCTTCCATCTAGCACATTTCGTACAGGCAGTCCTCTTCTACCGTCCAGCTCATGATTAGATCATTATAAGTCCACCAGCTTCCATCTAGCACATTCCCAAGCTAGTTCACATTGTACTATGCAAGTCCTATTGTAATAGTATATTGTCATAATTTGATCCAACTCTGGTGAGGTAATTTTTTTTGAAAGTGGATGATACCACTATTATATTAAAAGTAAAAATAGGGATGTACACGTATAGTCAGTCGTCATCATCATCAGAGCCTTATCCCAATTATTTGGAGTCGGCTACATGAATCATGTTCCGCCAAAGATTTCTATCAAGTGCTATATTCATATTTAAACCCAAGAAACTAATGTCATTCCTAATAACATCGCACCATCTCATTTTAGGCCTTCCCCGAGCTCTTTTACTAGCATCCACTAAGATGCGGTTACATCTTTTAACCGGCGCTGAGTTAGGGCGACGAAGCACATGACCAAACCACCTGAGTCTATTTTCTCTCATTTTACTATCAATTGGGGCTATCCCTAAGTCCTTACGGATACGCTCATTCCTAATTTTGTCTTTCTTAGTCTTGTCACATATCCATCTCAACATCCTCATCTCTGCTACACACATTTTGTGAATGTGTTCCTTTCGTACTGCCCAACACTCGATACCATATAACAAAGCAGGTCTCACAGCCGTTCTATAAAATCTCCCTTTGAGTTTCACAGGCATACGACGATCATAGAGGACTCCTGATGCGCTTCTCCATCTTAACCAGCATGCCTTAATCCTATGTGTAACGTCGTCATAAATCTCCCCATTCTGTTGTATGATAGACCCTAAGTATCGAAAGCTACTACTCTTCGGAATGTTATGCCCATCAATTAGAACCTTGTCTTCCTGTACCACTCTCCCATTACTAAAATTACAATGCATAAACTCTGACTTACTCCTACTAATTTTAAAACCTTTAGACTCCAAGACATCTCTCCAACGCTCTAACTTAACATTTAAAACATCAATACTCTCGTCAATTAAGATAATATCATCTGCAAATAACATACACCAAGGGATATCCTCATGCAATTGTTTTGTTACTTCATCCATAACTAAGGCAAAGAATACGGACTTAGTGAAGAACCTTGATGCAAACCTATAGAAACTAGAAATTCACTAGTCTCTCCAACAATAGTTCGAACACTAGTAATAGCACTGTCGTACATATCCTTAATCAAATCAACATATCCTTGAGAAATTCCTTTCTTTCTTAATGTCCACCAAATTAAATCTCTCAGTACTCGATCATACGCCTTCTCTAAATCAAGAAAAACCATATACAAATCTTTTCTCATCTCCCTATACTTCTCCATTAGCTGCCGTAGTAAGAAAATAGCTTCTGTAATAGATCTATTCGGCATAAAATAAAACTGATTTTCCGATACAGTAGTCATATATCGGAGGCGCTTTTCGATTACTCTTTCCCAAAGTTTCATAGTATGACTCATAAGCTTAATTCCACGATAATTATTGCAGTTTTGAATATCTCCTTTGTTTTTATAAAAAGGAACTACAACACTTTTCCTCCAAACTTCTGGCATTCTCCGTTCCTTTAAAATTTTATTAAAAAGTTTAGTTAGGCACTGAATACTAATGTCTCCTAGACTTTTCCATACTTCAATAGGTATGCCATCTGGTCCTAAGGCTTTGCCCACTTTCATTTTCCTTAAAACATCCTCCACTTCTGACATCTTAATACGCCTGAAATATTGATATTTATCAAATATTGTGGACTCTTGGGTACCTTCTAAAGAAAAATCATTGACACAATCTCCATTAAGTAACTTCTGAAAATAACTATGCCACCTCTCTTTAATCTCAAGATCCGTAGCTAAAACCCTTTGATCTTCACCTTTAATACAACGAACATGATCTAAATCTCTAATTTTCCTTTCTCTTAATTTAGCAAGTTTATATGTCTTTTTCACCCTCTCGGATTCCTAATTTATTATATAAATCTTCAAATGCCTTTCATTTAACTTCGCTAACTATTTTCTTAGCCCTCTTTTTAGCAATTTTATAAGCTTCTAGGGTTTGATTATTTTTGTTAGTTTGTCAAACTTTAAAGCACTCCTTTTTTACTCTAATGGTATTTTGGATTTCCTCACTCCACCACCAAGTCTCTTTTTCTAAATTCTTTTTACCTTTAGATTCGCCTAAGAGTTGTTTTGCTACACTCGTTATACAATTTGTAACATTATTCCATGTTACATTGGTTTCTTGTTCTAAATTCCAAATATTTTCTTTTAATAGATGATTTTTAAATGTTTCTAAATTTTTACTTTTTAAATTCCACCATTTAATCTTAGAACAATTATTTATAATGATCTTTCTTTTGAATTTAGGGATAAAGACATCCATTACTAACAACCTATGTTGAGGGGCTAGACTCTCACCAAGAATAACTTTGCAATCTTTACATAAAACTCTATCGACCTTCCTAATAAGAAAATAGTCAATTTGACTTATATGTGTTCCACTCTTGTAAGTTATTAAGTGTCCATCCCTCTTCTTAAAGAAGGTATTAATAATTGCTAGATCATAGGCCATAACAAAATCAAGAATAGTATAGCCCATATCATTTCTATTGCCAAAACCAAACCCTCCATGAATCCTCTCATAACCTCTATTATCTTTACCCACATGACCATTAAGATCCCCTCCAATAAAGATTCTCTCTTCACTAGGGATATTTTGGATCAAACTATCAATAGCCTCCCAAAATTACTTTTTAATGCTCTCTTCTAATCCTACTTGAGGTGCATATGCACTAATTATATTGAAAATATCCTCACCTAAGATAAGTTTAATTAACATCAATCTATTCCCCAATCTATTAACTTCTACAACTCTATCTTTTAAGTTTTTATCTATTATTATAGCAACACCATTTCTAGAGTTATTATTACCTGTATACCAAATTTTATATCCATCAATATCTTTAGCTTTATGTCCTTTCCACCTAGTTTCTTGTAGGCAAGTTATGCTAATCCTCCTGTCCTTCATTATCTTAACCAATTCTAAACCCTTACCGTTAAAGTTCCTATATTCCAAGTAGCTAGACAGATCCTATGTTTTTGGACTAGCTTCTTTACCCGTGAACGTCCAACCCCACACGGGAACCCTTACCTATTTGACACCGCAATTAGGCGCCATTGCAGCGCGTCGCTTACGGGGAACGCCCTAGCTAGCCCTTGCTCACTTATCATTCCATCCGGGTTCCGATGTAACGCGTCGCTTCCGGGGGACGCCCTAGCATTAGCACAAAATGTATTTAGATCAGAATTCATGTGGGAGATGTGACAAATTTTTACTGATGGCTGTCAACCCAACGCAAACCCTCCTCCTTTCTCATCCGGGCTTGGGACCGGCCATGGCAGAGTTCCAAAAAAAATTTGTCACATCCTAACTCCCTAACAAAACAAATCGCCAGTACACGTATAGTCAGTATGTTCCAAAAAAATCGCCGTACAATATAAAGCTCCACACCAAGGCGGTGTGTTCCACCCTAACTCCCTAACAAAACAAAAACAAAGGAATTGTGTGAATCCACTTTACAAAGATGCTCAGCCCCTTCTCACTCTCACAAATAAAGGAAACCACTTTATCTACTGCTCTAACTTTACTCCTGAAAATTTTGTGGTTCCTCTCTCCCCATAAGGCCCAAAGCGTGGCACGAATGATTAGTCACCAGATCATTGTCTCCTTTAAGAGGCCACTTTCTTTGCCAATTCTTGGTCAAAAGCTGAACGCTCTCTTGAGATTCAAGGGCACATTGAATCCTACCAGCAACGTTAAGCCAAATTTCATGTAAGTAAGAGCATCCTGCAGAAAGGTAGTTCAAGTTCTCTTCCTCTTCTCCACACAAGTAGTAGAGGGTAGGTATGTGCTGAAGGAGGGGCACAAGCCTATCACAATTCGGCAACCGTCCATGTGATATTCCCCAGACAAGAAATTTTACCTTTAACGGGCTCTTGAGAGCCCAAATATGTAAGGCGAAGCGGTGTTGCATCCCTCCATCAGAAATAAAGACATAAGTTGACCTAACTATGAACCCTCCCTCTTTTTCCCACCTCCACCACCACTAATCGCCACTACCCGGCTTTGGAGCAAAATCAAGAAGGAAAAGAAAGATTTCCTATAGCTGATCCATCTCCTTTTGCCTGAGATTTCTCCTCAATGACGAAGACTATATTTTCCTTAATAGTAGTGAGTCAAAATTCTAGGAGACCAAGGACAAAGGCACCAGTGCAATCGCATAGAACTTTGGAAAAGTTTTCTCCAAGGTGAAGTATCTATGTCATCTGTCCTTCCAAGATTGACACTTCTAACCATTGCCCAGTCGGACCGAGACATTAAAGACAAAGATGTCCCTACACTACAAAATGTCTCTCCAGATAAGTGATATGTTATACTGGGAGGCTGGGATCAGATCCCAGACCTTCGTTCTACCAAAATATCTCTATCTGATGACTTGTAGACATAATCCACTCTCCTCAACCCCCCCCCCGCTTCCATAGCCACTTCCACAAGAGAGTCAAATTGAAATCTCTGATATTCCTGATACCCACTCCTCCTATATCCCTACTCTTGCATACTCTACTCCAAAAGATATCATGCCAACCCCTACACCTTTTACTATTGCCACGGCGAAAGAGTCCAACTTAGATGAGTGTAGCTTATTAGCAATCATCTTTCGATACGGAAAATGGACAAAAAATATATGGGCAAACTGTCGAGCATTGATTTGCATAAGACCATTCTCCCCCCATAAGAGAGGAGTCTGGCCTTCCATCCTACCAATCTGAACTCATACCTCTATAGCATAATTTGCCAATCCTTGGAGTGTAATGTCCCTGGAGACAATGAGAGACCCAATAAGAGAAAGGAAGGTATCCTATCTGGCAACCTAGAATAAACGCTGCCCTCCCGAGGGCCACATTATCCACATTCACCCCCCCCCCCCCTCTAATAGACTCTTGTTGAAATTGATCTTTAGTCTACTAACTTCCTCCAATAGTTACAACATCAACCTGACAACAAGTAGTTGGTTCTTGTCCTTTGCAAGAAACAAAGTAGTGTCGTCTGCATACTGTAGATGGGTGATACCTACACCTTTTGTCCCTATCTAGACAACTTTGATCAGTCCAATGGACTTAAATCTCAGCCACATCCTGCTCAGTATGTGCTCTACCGGGACAAAGAGGAGCGAGGACATGGGGTCTCCCTGTCGAAGGCCTTTGCCACTATGGAAATAAGGTGTGGGCTTCCCATTGACTAACACTACAAATGTGGCCAAGGACTCCGAACAAGTATTACCAATTGACACGATCATATACTTTTTCAAAGTCCAACTTCAAAATTATCCCTTTCTTCCTCTTAGTCTTCATAATATATAGACACTCATGTGCAACCAAAAAGCTTTCCTAAATGTGTCGTCCCTTAATAAAAGCACCTTGAAAATCACTTACCATTCTGTCAATCACCCTATCTCGTCTCACTGCCAGCAACTTAGTTATTATCTTGTAGGTGCTATTCAACAGGCTAATGGGTCTGTAAGTCTAAGAAGAATCGAGTATCTTGCTTATTGGGAACGAGGACTAAAAGAGTTTTGTTGATGCCCCACAAATGTGCACTTCCCTCTTAGAACTCTCGTACTGCCGATATGAAGTCTTTTTTGAAGATATCCCAACATTTTTGGAAGAAGGCTAATGGGAAGCCATCTGGACCAGATGCTCTATCACCTACCTTCTCCCCGTCGACGGCCAGTGGGTCCCCCCAACAGGATGGATCCCCCCCCCTGCCTTACCGTGGAGGGAGGAATGTTCAATGTTGCCTCAGGCCGAAGGTGGCTCGGGGAAGCGGTTGTCGGCATATTGAAGCTGCTACTAGAGGAGGATGTCGGCGGTGGGGGTGACCTACAATAGGAGGGGGAGGTACTCCGAGGAAGAAGCAGGTTGGGGACAGAGGCTGTAAGGGAGATGCTGAAGGAAGTTGAAAAATTGTCTACTGAGCATATGAGGGGAGGTAGCAGACAAGGTGGAGATTTCCTTCTCGACTGCGGAGAAGGACTTGAGGGGGGCCTTTTCCAAAATTAACAAGAGATGGAGTGTGAGCATCTGGGGAAGGGAGAGGTCTCAGACGAGGGAGGGAAAGGATGGTGACGAGGGAGGGGTGGAGAGGGACATCCCAAGTGCTTAATGAGGATTGTCTCATGAAATGTGAGGAGGTTGGGTGGCGTGGAGAAGAGGAGGGAAGTGAAGGAGCTAATTAAGAGGTGCAAGATTAATATTCTTTGTATTCATAAGACGAAGTGTGAGAGGGATGGTGTTTCTCTCTTGACAGAAATCAAAGGGGCCCACCTTTCCATGGGGGTTGCATCCCCAACGGTGGGAAGGTTCAAGAGTATTATGATCCTCTAGAATCTATACGAGGTGGAGAAGGTGCCGCAGGACAGGAGGTTAACAGATACGCCATCTCTTTGAACTTAAGGAGCATCAAGGAGGGCTTCTCCTCGGACTTCAGTGGTGTGTATGGTCCTTAGTCAGAGGAGAAGCGACTGTTGTGGGTTTGATTCGACATATCTCTCCTCTGATGGTCCTTGGTGTGTGAGTGAAGATTTCAATGCGGTGGCGGCCCTACGAGAGAGGATAGGGGATGGTACTTATGCAGGAAACATGAGGACTTTTCTGATTTCATCCAGGAGGCAACTTTGGTGACAATGGCAAGGCACATGGTTGCTTCACTTGGTCCAACATGAGAGCAAATGTTTCTTGCACCATGCTGGACAGTTTCTGTTGTCTGTTGATTAGGAGGACCACTTTCCTCGTGTAGGTGTGTCCGTGGCGAGATCTGTTTCTGACCATAAACCCATCCTTCTGAAGACCAACTGGGTGCATGACAGGAGTTATAGTTTCAGGCTTGAGAAGATTTGGTTGAGAGAGACTGACTTTATGGACACTATCACAGGTGCATGGAATGCTCAGACTGTGGGTTCCTCTGCTATGGCTACTTTGATGAGAAGACTGAAGCATACTGCGCAAGTCCTTCAGGCTTGGAGAGTTGATAAAACCCTTCCAGGGAGAGCAGCGAAGGGCAGGGTTCTTCTGCAACTTGAGGGCATTAATTGTTTGGAGGAGGCAGGTCTTATGGATGATGATGATAGAGCACTCAGGGATACCTTGAGAGATCAATTTGATGAGATACTCTCTAAAGAGGAGACCTACTGAAGGCAGAGATCAAGAGATAGGTGGATTAAAAAGTGAGACAGAAACACAACTTACTTTCAGCGTATTATTTATGAGAAGAGAGTCAACATCATCACTTGCATTAAAGTGGGACACCTCTCTTTCTCCTCAGATGAGGAGATTAGGGGTCAGGCAAGAGATTTCAACTCCATACTATTTACGACGGACGAGTATTGTAGGTTGAGGATTGCAGGTGACCTCCTCCCCCGCCTCTCCCCTGAGGAGAGGGATGTTATCTCCCAGCCCTTCTCAAACGTGGAGGTCCACCAGGCGGTCTTCTATCTTGCAGGACCGGATAGTTTCCCGCTTGCCTTCTTTTAGAAGTGTTGGGAGGTCATCAAAGGTGATCTCCTAGCAACTGTGAGGGAGTTTCAGGAGGGGAAGGCTCACTTGGGGGGTATTAATAAAACCCTCCTAGTACTCATCCTTAAGAACGTAGGTGCTCAAGAATTTCGGGACGTTAGACCCATCAATTTGTTGAATGGTGCTTACATGATCATCACCAAGGTACTAGCATGGAGGTTGATCACTGTTATGGACAAGTTGGTCAGTCACTTCCAAAGAGCATTCATTAGGAGGAGACATATTCGGGATAACTTCTTGGTGGCGCATGAGTGTATGTTTGCTATGAAGAATCAGAGGAAGAAAGGGTTGGTCCTAAAGCTAGATTTTGAGAAGACTTATGGCAGGGTTAATTGGCAGTGACTCTTTGATGTGTTGGAGAGGATGGGCTTTGAAGAGAGGTGGATTGGCTGGGTCAGGGCTTGCATCTCTTCAGCTACCTTTGCAATCCTCATCAATGAGAAATTATCCTCCTGGTTTCACAGTGGTCGGGGGCTTCGCCAAGGAAACCCTATGTCTCCTCTCCTTTTTGTGCTTGTGGCTATTGTTCTGAGCAGAGTGTAGCAGAGGACCGAGGCTGCTGGTTTGATCAAAGGCCTACAAGTGGTTAGAGGCGATCCCACTCTTATTCACTTGTAGTATGCAGATGATATCATCTTATTCATTGCTACGGATGAGCAACAGTCTTTCATGATTAGGCTCTTGTTGGAACTGCTGGAGGAGGTTATTGGCCTTAAAGTCAACTTCATCAAGAGTCTTCTTGTAGGGGTGAACATAGAGGATGGACCCTCCTGAGGGCAGCCTGCATGCTGGGATGTAAGATTGGAGGGTTCCCTATTTCTTACTTGGGTCTCCCTCTTATCCCGAGCTCCCTTCGATGTACAAATTGGCTTCCCATCATTCAGAGGTATAAGTCCAGACTGGCTAAGTGGAAGGCCAGAGCATTATCTTATGGGGGCAGATTGGTTCTGTGCAGATCAGCGATAGATAGTCTCCCTATTTATTTCCTTTCCATGTTCTGAATCTTGAAGATGGTGACGAAGAAGATTGATTCCATTCAACGTAGGTTCTTTTGGCATGATAGTGGGAGGAGATGTAGAGGATGACATAATATAGCATGAGGGAGGCTGGTCACTAGCAAGGAAGAAGGAAGATTAGGGATCGAGAATATTGGGGACTTCAACTTGACCCTCTTGTGCAAGTGGCTGTGGAGGTTGAGTTTGGAGAGGATGGATTGTGGGATCAGTTGATCAGGTAGAAGTACCTCAATAAAAGGAGAGTCTGGGACTTGACTCCTACTCCCCATCATAGGACTTCACCTCTTTGGCAAGATATCTTATCTTGCAAGGATGTAATCGTTTCCGACATCCGGGTTCGACTGAGAAAAGACGATAGGAGCCTTTTCTGGAAAGACAAATGATGTGGAGACTTCACTTTGGAGACTTTGTTCTCTAACCTATTTGCAATTGCAACAGACCCTCCGAGATTAATCTCTCAGGTTTTTGACTCCCTCCTTCCAGCAAATACCTGAGCACCGATCTTCAGGAGGAATCTCAGACAAAAGAAGTTGGTGCAACTTCAGGACCTTCTTTCTTTCCTCATATCCTTTCATCACCGGCCAGACAGAGAAGATGAGTAGGTATGGAGGTGGGAAAATGAAGGTACCTTTTTGGTTAGATTAGCCTATGCCATCATCTCAGATGGATGTGTATGTCACAGCCTTTATGATCAGGTTTGAAGACCGAAGTGCCCGCTGAAGGTGAAGCACTTGGCCTTGAGGATATCTCTACTCGGGACAGGTTGCTCTAATTCCTTCCAGGCATTCAACCGACCTACTGTCTTTGTGATGAGGACGACGAGACCCTTGACCACCTATTTGTAGGTTGCTCCTACTCACAGGGAGTGTGGAGGGAGCTTGTTAGGATGACCCGCTGCGTCATCGACATCTTGATGTGCATCACCTATTTGTGCATTGGGCCAGGCATTGGCCCCATAGGAGTGACAGGACAGTGTGGTGACTTATCCTTCATGCCACTTTGTGGGCGCTGTGGGGGAAGCGGAACTATCGAATTTTCAAGAGGGAGTCTAGAGCCGAGGACACAGTTGTCTATTTTGTTTGTGATAGAGTAAGGGAATGGGCCGCCATTCTTTATAATGTGAATTCATTTACTTCTCCTCTTTTTGGCTTTTTGGGGGATTAGGGTGCTCCACACTATCTTTGTGTGGGCTTCTCTTGTAAAGAGTTTTTTCGGTGTTGTGACTTTTTGGGGGTTTCGACAGCCTATACTTGTACATCCACTTTTTCATTTTATACATTAGTGGTACTACCCACTTTCAAAAAAAAAAACATCCCTTACATCCAAGGTGATCAAGCCACCAATCCCAAATGAAATGCCCAGTTAACCCCATACACATGTAGAACCCATTTAACAGCCCAATAGCATAATAGTCCATTTCCTGAAAAGGAATATGATTGGACTGGGAAATAACTGTTTGGGCTACAACAGGCACAATTTATGAAGAAGAGAATGTAAAATAACTGAGCATCTAGCTGATGCCTGAATCAACTGTATTAATTCATAATCCTTTTCCTTTTGGATAGCATAATTCAGATACAAGTAGATCAATTGGGATCACTTACTTTGCAACCAAAAGGCAGTACATGTCCAGGTGGCAAGATGGTTAGCCATTTATCCCTAGCTTCAAAATCAGGTGCAAGACCAGTCTTCTCATCCCCACCAAAATATGTGGCATATATTCGATCCTTAGGTAGCTTATAAACCTGTAGTCGTGCATAGGGCAATAATAAGATTAAAACAATTTCACAACAAAAAAAACTGGCATATCATTAGCATAGTAACATGATCCTCCAAACTTAAGCAGCGACATAAAAATACTACAATTTGTTTGGGAAAACATTACAAAATTCTTTTCCCAATTCTTCCCTACACACTATTACCCTTTTTTAACCAGTTCTTCGACTTTTGTCATCATAATGGCATGGGGAAAGAAGTACCAACTCTGAAGAAAAGACAAAAGTTCAAACCGAATGTAATTGTTTACCAGCTCTCAAGAGGAAGAATAAATTGATCAAACGTGACTGCTTTACAAACTCTAAGGAAAGGGCCAAAATCCGAAGTATGGCAATACAGCGTTCGCTGTTCCTCCTTACATTACAATCCCCTACCGATGGATGACACACAGAACCCACCGTGGTGAGGAGTTCCCAGGCCCACTCGATGGCCTCGCTCTTGAAATAGTCCCCGAACGACCAGTTCCCCAGCATCTCAAAGAAAGTGTGGTGGTACGTGTCCTTCCCGACGTCGTCGAGGTCGTTGTGCTTCCCCCCGGCGCGGATGCACTTCTGCGTGTTGCAAGCTCTCTGCAGTTTGCCCAGCGGGTTCCCCGGGTCCACCGTCCCCAAGAAGATGGGCTTGAATTGGTTCATCCCTGCAGCCACAACCCAGTTGACCCACCACCGCACACACCTCGAACGACACGAAGAAAAGAACAAACATTCCACAGCATGACAACACCCTGGAGCGCCGTCGAATCCACTAACCGGCGTTGGCGAAGAGGAGGGTGGGGTCATCGAGGGGGACGACGGGGCTGGAATTCCAGTTCACGTGGCCCTTGCCGACGAAGAAGTCGATGTAGGTCTGCCGGACCAGGGACGCCGGCCATTCCATCGCCTCCGCCCCGGTAGGCTCCTTCTCCATGCCGGGCATGGTCGGGGCGGAAGACGCCGCGGCCGCGGGGCGGGAAGAGAAGAAGACCCACGAGAGAGGAGAGGCGGCAGCAGCGGCGAGGGGGGTAGGAACCCTAGAGGAGGAAGAGCAGAATCTGGAGAGTGGGGAGAGGACGAGGGCAGCGACCATGTCCGAGGAACCCCATCCCCCCCCCCCCCCCGTTCCCACGCTCTATTAAATACGCACTTCCCTTCCAGCTTCGCGTTCGCTTTCATTCAGCTTCGCGTGAAGGGGGTAGGCGGTGGAGGGCGATTTTGGGCCCTTGGATTAATGGATTCACATCAGATGACAGGCGCTGGGCTCAGCGGCGGGTAAATATCGAATCGGATGGGTCGGATGATCTCCCGGTCACGTTAGATGTTCCCAAGTCAGATTTTCAGGAACCGGTCCCAAAGTCTCTCTTTATTCCTCCCTTCTTCTTTTTTCCCTGCTTTTGCTACAAACAGGAGGAGAATGAGGATCGGATGCCGATGCAGGTTAAGGAGCAGGTGGGGTTTGGGGGGGGGGGCGAGGGGGGCGCAGATTTTATTAAATAGAATTTTTTTAATGAAGATTTGATATAAATACTATGACAGGATTACGTCAAGCTGGATATAACTGGAGATATGAGGGAAGGACCAAGATCTGCGGGTCTCGATACAAAAACGCTCTTTTGTAAATTTGTGAGCCAAAATATTAGCAGATCTAGGGGTGAATCTCACCCGCACCGAAGAGGATAACAAAAAACTTCTGAAGTCTTGGATGATGGGGATGATCCTCCATGGTGGGCCGGAGACACCATTAACATAGTTCATGATGTTGAGGGCATCTCCGTCCACAGTCACTTGTTGACATTGGGCGGAAACAAACTTGATGGCTTGTAGCAGGGCTATAGCCTCGGCCATCTCCGGGGAATGGGCTTTGAAATATTTGTATTGGCAGAAGAGGGTAGCACCTGTGGAGTCCCTCATTATGAGCCCTGCTACACCTTGGCCAGCTTGGAAGGCTGCGTCGGCATTGATTTTCAGACTGTGTTCTTCAGGGGGACACCATATGGCTTCCTCGTTAGGGGTGGGCTTGCTATGAACAGCCCGGTTGACAGCCCAGCTTTGATGGTGGTTCAAGGCTTTAGCAATAATAGATCTTAGATGGTCTACTCTGCCTTCAAAAGCTTTCTTGCATCTGGCCACCCAGATTTGCCACATGATAGCATAGCTCATGGTAATTACCTGAATCTCATCCTTCCCTGAGGAGAGTGGGGGGCTAGTCCACTCTAGAATTCTGTCTTCTAGAGGTCTGGGTCAGCATCTGAGTGGTAATTGAGGGGGGATAATTTCCAAGTAGCTCTGGCTATGTTGTAAGAGAAGAGTAAATGTTGGAGAGATTCTTCTTCGCCGTAACAGACTGGGCAGTGTGAATCCGTCATCTTGCTATATTTAGCAATTCTTGAGTTTATAGGGAGGGCCCCAACATACACTTCCAAATGAAGATGGAGATTTTCGGAGGGACGAAGTTGTATATGGTGGGGTTCCATATTACCTTCCAGATTTCTTTGTTGATGGAAGTGGAAAGTGGTAGTGACCTCTCTACCATCATTCTGTATGCGGACTTGATGGAGAACTGTCCATTTTTAGTATAGCTCCATATGATACTATCCCCCTCTGGATATGGAAACTGGGAAAGATTGATGTTCAGGATTTCCTCGGCTATTTCATCCTTAAAGTATTGTCTGATCAATGAATGGTTCCATTTTTGGTTGGAGATGAGTTGAGAGACCAGGTTCAGAGAGCTCAGAGTGATGCTAGTAAGGGTGGCTGGTGGGCCTGGTCTATTTGGGATCCACTTATCTTCCCATATGTTTATGCTTTTCCCATCTTGGACCAGCTTGAAGAGTCCATTCCTGACTTCCTTTCTGACTGACAAGATAGCAGTCCAGGTGTGAGAACAACTTGCTGGTTTCTTAACCTTCCAAAAGTCCATTCCTTTGAGATATTTGGCTCTCAGAATTGATGCCCACAGAGCACGTGGATCTCTGACAAATCTCCATACCACCTTCACGATAGCTGCTTTATTATATGTCTGTGGGTCTCTAAAACCCAGGCCCCCTACAGTTTTGTGTTGTTTGATTCTGTCTCAGTTGCATAGATGAATTCTGCAATTACCTGGATCTTCCCCCAACCAGAATTGGCACTCTAGCTGGTTTAGCTTTCGAATGATTCCCTTGGGGAGGAGGGTAGTGGCCATTATATGTGAGGGAATTGCTGAGAGAGTGGTCTTTATGAGTGTGGCTCTCCCGGCTAGGGAGAGGACTTTGCTTTTCCAGTTGCTCATCCTTTTACTGATTTTTTCTTCCAGAAATCTGTATTGTTGGAGTCTACTATTTTCGGGCCATAAAGGAACTCCCAAGTACATCTCCTTGGGAGGCAGAACTTGTATATCAGTGATGTGACATAAGTGATTTTGAAGTCTAGGGGAAGTATTGGGGCTGAAGATGAAACCAGATTTCATTTTATTGAGGATCTGACATGACCAAGCAGCATATATTTTATAATACCCTAAAATTTTATATAAATTATTTCAAAGTATTTTTGAAAATTTTTAAAAATTTCTAAGATTTTTCTAAGTTAAATAAAATTAATTAGAACTTAAATAGAATATTAAATGAATTTTGGGTTAAATAAATTATTATGGAAGCCCAAATAATAACCAATTAATTAGGCCATTTAAAAAGGTCATGGGACCCAAATTAAAGCTCAAAAAGATCTGGCCCATATTCTAGAAGCTTAAAATTGATGTATTTACGGAATTAATAGGATAAATACACTAAATAAGGATAAATAGAAGATAATAATAATGAAGAGTTTGAAAATGATTTAAAATTTGGCGACAATCCTTAGAAGCGGTCTATCGCGTGACCGCAAGGGGTTAGAAACGGTCTTCACTAGACCGCTACCATCCGTCTGATCGCAAACAGCAGAGAAACGTGAAAAGTTTAGAACTTTGGCATCCAAATCATCTGGGATCGATGCTATCCACTAGTTGGAAGGGTCTAGGATGTGTTAGGATCAATTACAAGTCCTAATTAGGACTCTAGGTTCATTCAAACCCATGAAACCCTAGCTAACCCAAAAAATAGATCCCAAGTTTCATAGGTGCGACCCTTACTTTTGGCTCGCGTGGAACTAAGGTAAGGAGACATTATTTCAGATAGGTTCTTTAGAGTATTTTGTTCATAATAGTAGGGTCTAACTGTCCTAAAAATCTTGTCTTAGGAGATCAAGCCATCAGGGAGAAAGAAGCGTCCAAAGTCGCTGATTCGGTACAAGCAACCTAAGAACATGTGCGATCGGGCCAGATTGAGCAGCAAATTAGAAGCCCTAAACAATGTAATTAGATATGGGTTCTTTAGAGTTAGTTGTTCCTTTTAGTACCCTATTCTTACTCGCCAATTTTCATGGTCTTAGGTGAAGGGAAGCAGAAGTTAGAAAGCCACGAAGTTGCTGGTTCGATTCAAGACGAGCAGAACTAAGGTCAAGTTCCAGCCCAAAATTCGAAGCCTAAAGCCCAGTACAGAGGTAGGTTATCTCATAAACGGCTTAAACTTGATGTTAGGAATAAAAGCCCTCAATTTCCAGTCATTTGTATGCATTATACGTGGAGTATTTTACGTTTTATTGAGACTGCGCATTAAGTTCATTTCCCATGCATACACCTAGCCCTAATTAGATAAAAATAGAAATTCCTTGTTTGTTTCTCATAACCTATGCATGTCCATGGCCTAATTACCTTCTAACATGACTTAGCTACGTGGTTACATCGTTTTCCATGCATAACATGCCCTAGATTAGCATTTCATATCACTATTTTGTTGCTTCTATCAGCCAGACAGAAGACGGTCATCCAGAGACCGTAAGGCTTTCTTGCAGTCTAATGGAAAACCGTTTTCTTATCTCTAAAACGGTCTATCGCGAGACCGTCTTGGACTCCTTGCGGCCGTCCCTTGATCGCTATTTGATTCTGTGAACCAATCCGAGCCTAGTTGAATTTTGCATATTAGAAACCCTATAATTATGTTATTTTTCACTAAAAATTATGTTTATTTTCCTGTTAAACACCTTATTTCAGCATGAGCATGCCTTAGAACCTTATTTTTCATTATTATGTAATTTCATGTCAAATGTTATACTTTTGTAATTAAATAATTTTCTATGATATGGACATGATTTATGAGGTGTTAATATCATGGTTTTTGTTCGTATGTTTTACCGTTTCACTCTCATCTCTTGAGTCATTTTCATAAGTACATGGTGTATACTCCGGTATGCGATCATTAGATACACGTTTGCACTTATAGGCACATCTCTTAGACTTATGAACCTCTCCGCCGGATATTCCTTCTGTCGGACTAGGGGATTATGTTTCAAGGCCTTTGTAAGACTCCGCGAGCCTGGGATTCCCACTAGGACGTCGAGCTGGTTGTACCCTTAAAACCCAAATTATCTAGAAAGCACTCACATGATCGGTGTTTTATTTTCTGTACTTTGGTTAATTGCGGCCTATAGGAGATCGTCTCTATTACTTAGCGGTCTTTCTCAGACCGTTTTGGTGACGACCCGGACTCCGAATATCAGATATACCCGATAGGACTACCGAGTAGACTCGATACCACTTGGAACCCGAGAAGCCTCCCAAGAGCGATAAAAGCTCCGAAGGGATAAAAGGATTGTTGTGTAGTACATTGAAGTCGCAGATATAACAGTAAGCAATAATATTTCATTAATCAAGTTTGCTAAAGTAGCAGAATTAAAATTACTTTTTAATTAACAGTTAAACTTCACAATTATACTAGAGTCCAGTCTAAAGGAAAGACAAGTACAGTCTAACGGAAAGAAAAACGTACACTGAGGTCGGGGGAAGCCCGACGCAGGTACCGCTAGCAACTACGAACACGCCACACCAAGAACCGCAAGGAAGCAGAGACGACAACACCTGAAAAGTAGGGGTGAGCCTCGTGTCACTGGCTCAGTAGAGGTCACACGGATCCCCACTGAAAAATAACGCAGTAACATGGAACAACAGCTAAAACAGCAGTAGTAGTAAAGCAGGAAAAGCTAAACTACAACTAGAAAGCTGTAAAAGAAAATCGTAACAGCAGGAGTAGAATGGCTAAAAGAAAAGGGAAAGAGAAGGGGAAGAGAAAGAGACTGTACCTGACAAAACACGACTATCGAAGGAAGTACGACTCCCTAAACTACTCCTAACAACGACAGAAGGGCGAACCCTGATCTCACAAAGTCAGGAGGTACCGATCCATCGACAGACACAAGGCCAAAGCGAAGATCTTGCAAAACTAGGCAAGAACCCTAGAAAGGACCTAGACAGACACAGACACCAAAGCATACACGACTAGATTGTCGTGCACGCTACACAGAGCCGACCTCAGGTAAAGTCAAGAACAGACTAACCCTAAAAAGGTCATGACATGAAGAACGAGAAACACGGGAGTCACATGTCAAGTGACGGAAGCACCTCCTCACTAGAAGAACAGCCAGATGCGTCCACTGACGTCTTACACTGCGTCTCAAGTATCTCCCTACGGACGCCGAGAATGACGGAGACTGAGATACTCACAGAACCAGAACAGGAACTACAATAACGAGTGACTAGTAAGGGTCACGCCCATCGGCATTCGTTCAAAACGCCCCTGACCACGTGTGCACACACAAGCTCAATGCCGTGAGCCAGGCCTCTAGCTAGTTTTCTCCCCCAGCAGGACGCTACTGTAAGGCAAGGGAGCCCACAAAAACTAGCCTACAAATCGTCTGAGTCGGGAACTGCCCTCACCACCTACTCCCAGGTGGGCCGACACTCGAGGTCGTCAGGCTACGACTAGTGAAGGCTCACTAGACACAGAGTCTCTGAAACACGAGTGCTGAAGTACAGACATGCTGAGCAAGCACTATCGCACGTACTACAAAGCACCAAGGCAGCACACCAACTGCCAACAGACTCAGGACAGGGCAACTAGACTTGCTGACACAACGATCCTTGAGTCACAAGACTCAGAGTCAAGATCGTCACACAACGACGGTGACAAGCCGCCAATCAGCCTAATCCTAAGCCGAGGAAAATGACACTGGATCATCAGATCCACACAACTGTATAAAACGACACACAGAGACCTGAGGAAGCATCAAGACCCTCAAAGCACCTGGACTCGTAAACCGAGGTAGGACAGTACCTCAAGACGTCCAGAACCACTGTCTCGAGCTGTCGAGACACACACAAGGTCACCTGTCAACCACTGGGTCTCACCGGGTTGACCAGAACCTAAAATGACTCTGAAGCAGTATAGAAACCTAACCAACAGTAGGGTACGCTTGGCTATCTCATAACATGGTTATAGCCCTCATAGGACATCAAAAGACGTCCACGGGACAATGGGCAAACCACGAGGTCAAGCCAAGGTACTTGGAAACCAACACATTGGGAAACGACACGCAGAAGATAAGCAGAGGAACATATGCTGGCGGTCATAGAATGGGTCGCTAGGGGACTGTAGCGATCAAGGATTAGGGCGCTAAACCCAGTCAACCCTGAACCGACCTATTCGATCAAACCACCAAAAGCGGTCTAATATAGACGCGCTACACGGACTAAGGCTGTCAAAGAATGAACCGCCACACTAACCGCCCTAAAACATTGACCTGAGACAAACAGACTGTTGCGGCCTAAGAAGGGCGCGCTACAAGGAAGAAACGCACGAAGGTTGGGCCGCCAAGGCCAACCGACTTAGAATCTTGGCCCGGTCAAACACACCGTAGCGGTCTAAGGAAGGAGCGCTACAGCTCGTTGGCGGTCAAAGCTTGGGCCGTCAGCCCAAACCGACTTAACCCGTTGACTAATGTCAACAACCTATAGCGGTCTAAGAAAGGGCCGCTAGAGTAAATAGCAGTTCATCGTACAACCGCTAAGACTCGAACTGACTTACGCTAATATCGAGAAACGACTAAGCTTGGTGCACCACTATAGGGCCGTCGGAAGCAAGAGGCGGTCTAAGTTTAGGCCACCAGCCTAAACCGACCTGAACTAATCGACACACCACGGCGTGTGGCGGTCAATCGTTGGGCCGCCAGAGACAAGGGACGGTCTCTGAAACGACCGCTAGCACGATACGGCGGGAAAACCATGGGAAGGGCCGGATCCGGCTGTTCCACGCCCATTCACGTCTAAACGTAGGGGAAACAATCTTAATCGACGAAATTAACCTTCCATAGGCCGGAAGGGGTCCATGCAACAGTTCAATCACAAGAAACGGGCGATTCCAACGAATCGACCCTAATTGGGTCACCAGGGTTCTCGGACTTGTACCGGCCCTAAATGACGATCAATCGTGATAAAAACAGCGGATCTGGAATGCTAACATGCTGGGGGTCACAATGAAACTAATCTAGTCGAAAACTGTAGTCATTTTCCGGCGAACCCGACACACACCCCCAAGCATGCTTTTCCCGAAACTTAACGAAACCCACTCAAACTCGCACCGATCGACACGAAATTGCAAGGAAACGCAGAAGAGAAGCAGGGCTTCCATCTCCCTACCTTCACCGACGATTCCAAGCGCCGAAGCGACTAAACCGCGTCGAAATCCATCTCACGAGCCCGTTCGTCGGCTTTGAATCCACCGATCGGGATCGCGCCCACCACGCTCCGATCCTTGCACCATCGCGTACCACAACAGCTCCACGCCGTCGCCACCTCACCCACGGACCTCCTCCGTCTACAGCAGGAGCAGAGAGGGCGAGAAGGGAGAGAACGGGAGAGAGAGGGACGTACGCGCGAATGAAAAAAAGGAGAGAGGAAAAGAAAAGAAAAAGGGAAGGAAAATAGGAATTTTCTTAATTTCCGTAAATTCTGATTTTTAGGCCAAAAATCCACTAATTCAGAAAAATACGAAAAAATAGTCGAAACGATCCTCTCAACGAGTACATCGCAATTGTAGCATCCTCGAGTCGATGAACTGAGAAATAAACTCACCACTGGGTTCCGTAACTTGTACGAGAGAAAAACTCACGCGGATCATAAAACACAACTCAGGACCTACGAAAGCGATCTGAAACTCTCCGATAAGGATCCGAAAGATCCGATAAGAATCCAGGGTATTACACATATCCTTGCTTGATCATATTTCCAATCTACGTGAGTTCTCATATCTCAATCATGATCATATCATGTTAGTGATGTTACTTTGGGTTTTCACCGCATGTTCTATTGTCTTATTTTGTTTATCTTTATTCTAGAGCTAAAACATTAATCACTTAAATGTTTCCTTCATGTTGATACGAAGATCCCTACTGGGTATGTATGCTCATACCTATTTTTCTCAATCTTTTTCAGGAAGTTCTAGCGGGTCAGATTCAGACTACTTAAGCGATGAGTCCGAGAGTGGTTGATGGTTCAAGAGAAGCCGTAGTTTCTCTAGTCAAGAGTCAATTATGTAATTTTCTATTTTATTGAGTCCAGTTAGTCAATGAGACAAGATCATGTACTTGATTACTACTATCAATAAAAGTTAGATTTTTTTGATAGAATTATTGTGTCCATTCATTTTATGTGTGAATGATTGCGCTCTAATTGTTACTGTCACTTGAGGCTTCTCTTTCAGGCTGTTCACGTTCCCGATTGTTTCCGCTGTACATATATCTCGGGGCGTGACAGTTAAAGTGATATCAGACCCTAGGCATAAGTACGTCCTAGGAAAAATGTCATGTCATAGGCTAAGTCCAAGGTTTAAGGACCCACACCTATGAACTAAGGAAAGAATTTCCCACCTACGTAAGATTTAGATAGAGCCGGTGTGACGACCCAGAGCGCCGGATACCGATATACCGATAACATCGATATACCGATACCAGGAACTGGGGAACTTGTATATCGAATATTAGAATACCGATAACATCGATATACCGATACCAGGCCCCTGAAGGGTTAGTGAAGTTTGTCGAGGGGATGTATAACGAATTGCAATCACAAGCGCGCATATTAGAATAAGCATTAAAATTTAACAAGAGTGCGGAAGCAATTTAAAATAAACAAGTGCTAAATATATAAACTAGTCCAGAGGCACAAAAGTGCAGTCCAAAAGTACAGCTACTCGGGGCATACTCCGGCAAAAGTATAAAAGAGATGCCAACAAGGCAACCCGTCTACTGCTGGCAGCTAGGCACGGTCACCGGACACACGGGAAACACCGGGAGACGACGGACGCGGCTCACCTGAAAGAAGAAGGGTGAGTCACAGCCAGACTCAGTAGGGGTCACACGGATCCCTACCTCGCACTAAACAAGCATACATGCAAAAATAAAGACAACTAGAGCATGCATTTAATCAAATTACAGGCAATTGCATGAATACCTAATCACAATAAAGCTGTAAAATCTAACTAAACAGATATAACAGCTAACACATGTCAATAATGATTGAATCTAATCGACTGAAGCTAAATCTACCAGTAGAATATGTCTCAACTAATCTAAGCAACCAGGAACAGGACAACCACTGGAAACAGAAACCAGATGCGTCCACTGACGGCTTACACTGCGTCTCAAGCACTCGCAGTCGACAACACGACAAGCTAAGCACGTAAACAGTACCAAACCAAGTGACCAGTCAGAGTGACATTCGTCAATGTCAGTCCACAGCCTCTGATCACGTATGCACACACTGACTCTCGCCTGAGCCAGGCCCTCTAGCTAGTTTTCTCCCTCGGTAGGACGCTACCGTTGGCGGGGAGCCCATGGTACTAGCTTAAAAACCGTGTCCGGGAACACCCCCTCCGCTATCCCCAAGCGGGTCGGTACTCAAAGACCTTAGGGCTACAACAGTGGTTCTATTGCAAGGAAAGTAAAGCTACTCTATTGGGATTTAAAAACATGCCATTATATAATAAAATAACTCAACATGGAGAATAAACATTTCGGAATGCATAAAGAATAAGCCGGCAACTTTTTGAACCTGACAGGCGAGTGGCGGCCTACTGCCACCGCGTCACAAGGGTGTAACGGTCGGGGACTGGCGCGTTATATCAACAGTGACGCGTCCGGCCCTATCTGTTACATCTACCGAAGTTCCAGCTCAAAGCAAACCAAACAGAGTGTAACGCGCTTGCCCAGGCGCGTTACACCGCCCTGACGGCCGGCCGATAGGCCGTCAGATCCACCCGAGGTTAGAATTCAACTAACAGTTTTTAATCGCTCAGAACACGAAGTAACGCGCTCGCCCAGGCGCGTTATAGCCGCCTGACGGTCGCCCGACTGGCCGTTGATAATGCGAAAGTTCATCGTTTAAAACATGCGTATCAATCTTAAAAATTCCAACTCGCACTATATGAAAGAAAGACGTAATAAGGTGGCGAGAAGGGTCGAATCCACAGGGAAGAAGAGATTTTTAAAGTTAAAAACCTTGTAACTTTTTAGAAAAAAACACTTGTGATTTGGCTTTGCTTAAAGAAAATAGTGAAATGATGAACAAACCAAACACTTAATTGAAAACACCTATGACTATGCGCTTATGCTATAGAAAATTGTTGGCCCAGACTAGATGGCGGACAAGAAGGGGGGTTGAATTATCCCCTTGACCTAGATGGTGGATTTAAAAAACTCTCTTAACTGAACACGATGGAATTAAAACAAACCACTTGATTAGCCTGAACAAACATGAGATTTAAAAGATTCACTCGATCTTTCCGATCTCACTCGTAATAACTATGCAACCCTTAGATAAAAATATGCCCAACACGGATAACAGAAGTAGCAGTGTGCAGTGGTGTAGTGAGTAAAAATCTATTAAATTAACATGTGAATGGAGATAGAAGAAAGGGACAAACACACAGGCATTCACACGAGACACAAGGATTTTTAGGTGGTTCGGGACCACGACGAGCTCCCTACGTCCACCCCTCACCCAACCGGGTGAGGCTTCACTACACGCTACTTTCGTAGCAACACGGGGATGAACCCCAACCACACACACACGTTGCTTCCGCAGCAATATCCACACACGGGGAAAATCCCCAACACGCTGCTACCGCAGCACACAACCACACACAGAATCGGGGAACACGCCCCGGACACTAAATCCACACGGAGACACAGCTCCGTCTACACATAACCAACCATGAGGAAACTTTCCCCACAGTGAAACCCAACAAAAATAATTACATGAAGTGGAAAGAAGAGATAGAAGAAAGAGGTAGAGATGGAAGAAGATCAAGAACTAGATCAAGAGAACAACTTTCATTAACTTAAAAGAAAGAGTACATGAAATGTGAAACAAGTTTACACTAATGACACAATGAGATTACAATGAAGTGAAATAAAACTAAAGTAATAACAAAAAGAGGAGTATAAGGTGTGAAGATGGTAGTAGCAATGGTGATGACGCCGTCGTCTCCTCCTCGCCAAGCCTTGGAGAGGATCGCTCCGCCTTGAAAGAGATCGCCGTGGAAAGAGGTGGATGAAGAAGCCGTCGCCGTCCACGTCACGAGCCTTAGAACGTCGCCCGTCTTGATGTGCACGCCGCCATGAAAGGGGAGTTGTGGAGGATAAACTTTGGAGAGAAATATAGAGAGAAATGTGGAAGGATTTGTGTGGAGATGAAGAAAGAAGAAGATGAGAGAGTAAAACAGTGAGAAAATAAATATAACTCGTAAACAAAGAAGAATTGGAGGAGGTGATAGAAGAAGAAAATCTAAATCTGCATAAGAGGAAGAACTTTGATGAAGATTACAGAGAGAAAAGAAGAGTGGAAGGGTTTCAAAATTGAGAAATAACAAAAGCTAGAATCTCGGATGAACAGTGCAATCACAGGACAGCAAGTTGAACAATGGGAAATAACTTTAAAACCAGAAAGAATTAGAAGATGGCGTAGAAGAAGAAGTTGAATATCTTTTAAAAATAAAGAATTTTTATGAATAAAGTAAGAGGAGAAAATGACTAGAAGGGTGAGAAACAAGGGAAGGAATAGAGAGAAACACTGGTTCCCAGATGAACAGGACAGCACAGTGAAAAATACGAAATAGCTTGAAAACCAGAAGGAATTAGAAGATGATGCAGAAGAAGAAGTTGTAGACAACGTAAAAATAAAGAACTTGGATGAAGACAGCAAGAGGAGAAGAGGGATGGAAGAGGGCGAACTCGGCGAACTAAAAGATGTGAGAGGGAGAGAAAGAGTAAAAAATTATCAAAAGAAGAACTCCCCTTCTCCTTGTCATGGGCTATTTATAGGGAAAGTTGAGTAAATGAAGGGTGGAGATTGTATCAAAATGAGATGGGTGGCTGAGATTTAAGTGGAATATGATGCATGGGGAAGAGGAAAAGTAGGTGGGTACCCCCTTTCTTGGACTTTGGACACCCCATTTCCCAAGGCTCATCATGTCTCTCCTTTATTTCAAACTTTGAATTCAATTTTCCCTCCAACCGAAATATGTGTTTCTTTTCCTCAATTTTAAACTTTTGAAATTTCTTTTCCATCCAATCAAAATATGTACTTTTTGACTTGGTCAAAATAGTGGTGACAGTTTTGTCCCCGACTTCTTTTGTAATTACCTTCGGTGTCCTACACACACATAATTACACTTTAGTACATAAAAATTACCACAATGTGCACATAAATCTCAAATGCTCATGATTATGCAATGGAGAATTAATGCTCATGGCTCTCAACTTCAAATTATTAAATAAAATTATCAAATTAATTAATTTACGTGAAAGTTCCAATTTAAATGCGGAGTTGAGGTTAATTATGAAATATGCATAATTACCTAATTATATGCACATAAAATGGTGTACATGCAATGAATTATCATAATAAATGGACACTTATCACACCCCCCAACTTACTCATTGCTAGTCCCTTAGTAATGCCAATAAATTGAATTTTAAGACTAACAAGAGTTTGTAAAATTCATGCTCTCATATCAAGTTATCCCTTCATAGAATCAACCAAAGATTAGGAATCTGGAATCATTAATGCACACTAACATTATGTAGGAACTTAATAGTACATGATTAAGAATTCAAATTAAAGTTCAATAGCACTTATGAATGTGTAACTACCAAATCCACAGCTTAGGCAATTGCATCCCCTATTCGCTATTCCAAGCAAATGCCTTTCAACCCTGCACCTCTTAGATCAGAGCATTAAGTATATTATCTTTTTATCTGCCTTATTGTTTTGTCCCGTTGGGATCTTTTATACCACACATGATGCTGCACTATCCTTCACTGTTCAACGTGAACCTCGACTGTTGTCTTAGGAGAAGCAGGCCCAGTTTCGCAGATCCAGGTTCCCTTTTCCGTTTTACGCGAACCTCAACACGTCTTAGGTGAAGTAGGCCCGGTTACTAAGATTAGGGGCATTTTTCATTATATTTTTTTCTCTTTTTTTTTCATAGTGCCATTGCACTTATTTGATAGATAATTTGGCAGAAAGCCTTGTATAAAGATCGCTTTTCTTAAGAAGTGCAGAATATCAGATAATATACCTAAAATAATAGAGGGCTTGTCTTGCTTGTTTCATTAGTGTGTAATGTAAATATTTTTTTTTTAAGTGCACATGAATTTTAAAGGGATTCTTATATCAGTTTTTCATGACTAGATTGACTAAATTTTTCATCATCCTTCTCCCTATCCTTTTCTATTTCAGAATTACTTTTAATTTAAGCATGAATCATGAAACTCAAAATGGAGTTTACATCTTTATGCAAGACAAAACTCCTATCAGGTTGTACTATATGCATCATGAAAATTTCTCTCCCCCCAACTTGAATGCCATTGTCCTCAATGGCATGTAGAATTGAAAGCAAAAGAACAATGTATCAATAAATACTTCTGAGTGGGAAAGAGACAACCGGATATGCGGGATGAAACCTCCATCAATGTCATAGGCGGCGATGACTTCCTCTCCTTGACCTTAACCTGACTACTAAAACACACTCAAACAAAAACGTCAAAACAACAAAAACTGTGGGTTGCCTCCCATAAGCGCTAAGTTTTCCATCTTCAGCCAGACGCATGAGAGCTCACGAAGATTTTATTCCAGACCACTTAGGACAATTGATTCTTTTTGCAACTGATCATTTTCCAAATAAGATTTCAATCTTTGACCGTTGACAGTGAAAATTTGACCATTTTTAGGATTCAAAAATTTTGACGGCACCGTGGTCAAAAGCTTTGACAACTACAAACGGTCCATCCCATCTGGACTTGAGCTTTCCAGGGAACACGCGCAGCCTAGAGTTAAAAAGTCATACTTTCTGATTTGGTTGAAATTTTTTTCTTTGAATATACTTATCATGGAAGGCTTTCATTTTGACTTTATAGATTTTTAAATTTTCATAGGCTTCATTTCTTAGTTCCTCCAATTCATTGAGTTGTAGAGCTCTTTGGGCCCTGGCTTGAATGAGATCAAAGTTGACTTGTTTGATAGCCCAATATGCTCTATGTTCAAGCTCTACAGGCAAGTGACATGCTTTTTCAAAAATGAGGCGGTAAGGTGACATGCCAATGGGAGTTTTAAATGCAGTTCTGTAGGCCCAGAGTGCATCATCTAGTCTCTCGGACCAGTCTTTTCTATCCGGCCGAACTATCTTATGCAGAATGATTTTTATCTCCATGTTGGACACTTCTACCTGGCCACTAGTCTGGGGATGGTAGGGGGTAGCGAGCTTGTGAGTGATGCCATATTTGCGAAGCAGAGCTCAGAATTGAAAATGAATAAAGTGAGAGCCCCCATCACTAATGATAGCTCTAAGACAACCAAATCTAGAAAAGATGTGTTTCTTCACAAACTTCATCACAACCTTGTGATCATTTGTCCTAGTAGCAACAGCTTCAATCCATTTCGAAACATAGTCCACCGCCACCAAAATGTATTCATTGTCAAATGAAGGTGGAAATGATCCCATAAAATTTATTCCCCAAATATCGAAAATCTCTACTACCAGAATGGGACTGAGCGGCATCATATCTCTTTTTGAATTGTTTCTCACGGCTTGGCACCTTAAACAAGTTTTGAAAAATTCGTAAGCATCTTTGAATAATGTGGGCCAATAGAATCCGCTCTGTAACACTTTCGCCGCTGTTTTCTTTCCTGAAAAGTGTCCCCCACAAGCGAGATTGTGACAGAAGTTCAAAACAGATTGTTGCTCCTCCTCGGAGACACATCTTCTTATTATTTGATCTGGACCCATGTGAAACAGCTCTGGGTCCTCCCAAAAGTAGTACTTAACCTTCGCAAAGAATCGATCCTTCTCATGCCTAGACCACCCCTCTGGGATCTGTCCTACCACCAGGTAGTTGACTAAATGAGCGAACCAAGGAGTTGTTGTATGAGAGATGGAAAGAATTTGTTCATCGGGGAAGGAGTCGGACATAGGGGCACTTTCGGGAATTACAATCCTAGATAAGTGATCAGCTACAACATTCTCCAACCCCTTCTTGTCTCTGATTTCCAAATCAAACTCTTGTAGTAACAAAATCCACCGTATGAGACGGGGTTTGGCTTCCTTCTTAGACATCAAAAATTTTAATGCTGAGTGATCGGAATAAATAATGACTTTCGCCCCTAACAGATATGATCAAAACTTTTTGAGGGCAAATACAACAGCTAACAATTCCTTTTCTGTGGTGGTGTAGTTCATTTGGGCATCAGCGAGAGTGCGGCTCGCGTAGTAGATCACCACGGGTTTCTTTTCAACTCTTTGACCTAGGACAACTCCTACAGCATAGTCTGAGGCATCACACATGAACTCAAAAGGGAGCGACCAATCAGGAGATTGGAGAATGGGAGCTTGTGTGAGAGCCGCTTTCAAAGAATTGAACGCCTCTAGACAGGACTCATCAAGATGAAAGGGAGTGTTCTTGGCAAGCAATTGTGTAAGTGGTCGAGCAATGGTGGAGAAGTTTTGAATGAATCTGCGGTAGAATCCTGCATGGCCAAGAAAGGAACGGATCTGTTTGATCGAAGAAGGGGGAGGAAGATTAGAAATCACATCAACCTTGGCCTTGTCAACCTCTATTCCCTTCTCTGAAACTACATGGCCTAAAACGATCCCTTCTCTTACCATGAAATGGCTCTTCTCCCAGCTCAACACTAGATTCGACTCAATGCATCTTTTCAATACCCGAGTCAAATTTCTCAAACAATCATCAAATGAATCACCGAACACTGAAAAGTCATCCATAAAAATTTCCAAGCATTCCCCCACCATTTCAGAGAAGATGGACATCATACACCGCTGGAATGTGACAGGGGCATTGCAGAGCCCAAAAGGTATTCTTCTGAAAGTAAACGTGCCATAGGGGCATGTGAAGGTTGTTTTCTCTTGATCTTCTGGGAAAATTGCAACTTGGTTATACCCAGAATAGCCATCCAGAAAGTAATAATACTTCTATCCAGCCAGTTTCTCCAAGATCTGATCAATGAATGGGAGTGGGAAATGATCTTTTTTCGTGACTGAATTTAATTTTCTGTAATCAATGCAGATTCTCCACCCAGTTGGTAATCGTGTGGGAACTTCTTCTCCTTTCTCATTTGTTACAACTGTCAGCCCTGACTTTTTGGGAATAACTTGAGTTGGGCTGACCCACTTGCTATCAGAAATGGGATATATGATCCCGGCATCCAACCATTTGACAACTTCTTTCTTCACTACCTCCTTCATACTTGGATTCAGCAGACGCTGCATCTCTCTGCTCGGCTTGGCATTATCCTCCAAGTAAATGTAATGCATACACACATCCGGACTGATACCCTTCAAATCGGCCACTGACCAACCTATCGCCCTCTTGTGCTCTTGAAGGATATCTTGGAGTTGGGATTCCTGAGTAGCAGTGAGGTTGGAAGCAATGATTATGGGTAGAGTTTGGTTAGGACCTAGATAAGCATACTTCAAAGAATCCGGTAGAGCCTTCAATTCTAGACTGGGCGGCTGATCCAAAGATGGAAGAATAGGAGCAACTTGAAGTGGAGGGAGTGGTTCTACTCTAGAGTGGGGTGCACTAGAAAGTGGAGAATCCTGGAGCATGCTACCCTCTTCTAGACATTCCTCATTAACTTCCAGACTTTCTTCAATTAGTTCTTCAAAAACATCAATGACATTACATTCCTCCTCATGGTCTGGATATTGAGATGTTTTGAACACATTCAGAGAAACCTTCTCTCCTCCAAAGGAAATATCTATCATCCCCGTGGCACAATTTATATTGGCCTTGGCCGTAGCAAGAAACGGACGTCCCAAAATGATAGGTGTGTGCTTTAATTCCTGGGACGAGGCTATATCCAGAATAAGAAAGTCCACCGGGAAATAACATTCATGCACCTTCATAATCACATCTTCCAATAGTCCCCTCGGAGTCTTTACAGATCGATCTGCCAGTTGAAGGATTATAGATGTGGATTTCAACTCCCCTAGATCAAACTGCTCATATATAAAGGTGGGTAACAAGTTCACACTGGCTCCAATGTCCAGCAATGCTCTATCAAATGTAATTCCACCTATATCATAAGAAATCAGTGGAGCTCCGGGATCCTTCAATTTTTTAGGTAAATGATTCATAACAACTGCGCTGACATCTTCAGACAAGCGGACCTTTTGTGTTATTGCCTTTGGTTCTCTTTTTGGTGTACATAGCTCTTTTAAAAATTTTGCATATGCCGGTACATGTTTGATCGCATCCAATAGTGGAATATTGATGTTCACATGTTTAAACAATTCCACTAGTTCTTCTTGTTGGACCGACTTTCTCTTTTGAGCTTTAGGCTTCAATGCATCAGGGAATGGGACCTTGGAACATACTCTTGGGGTCCTTCATCAACCTTTGCTTTCCCTTTGTCCAGCTTATTTTCTCCCCCCTCTTGCCTCTTCTTTTCTTGCAAAATTATTGGCTCCTCATCTTCACTATCACTCTCCTCGTGGGCATCTTGGCCCGAACTACTACCCACATCCCTAGCCTGATAAGGGTCATTAAGAATTTTTCCGCTCCTAAGGTTAGAGATGGCTTTGACATTCTCGAATTGAGGACCTATAGGAGGGGGCAGCTGAGGTTGGTTTGGCTGATTGGGTTGAAGAAGAATAGGAGCTCTTGGAGGGAAGCCTGGAGGTTATTGATTGCGGGGGTTGGCCACCGGTTGGCTAGGGAGGTGACCTACCTCTCTTCTCATGTTATTGGCAGCAAGTTGCCCTATCTGGTTCTCCAACTTGGAAATGGATTGTGCTTGGGTAAGGATGAGTTGTTGGAGTTGTTCAAACTTGTCATCAAAAGTGGGCTGAGTAGGAGGTGGTTGATAATGTGGTTGATGTGAACGATGTGCAGGAAATTGCTGAAATTGGCCCTGAGCAAATTGAGCTTGAGGATATGGGGCCTGAGCTTGATGGAAAGGTGATTGTTGATGGAAAGGAGGCTGATAAGAGAGATTTTGGTTTAACTGACTTGGCATGAAAAATGATTGTTTTGAATTTGGATGGTGTGAGGGATGAGATTGGGTGGATGGGCCTTGGTTAGACTTCCAAGAAAAATTTGGATGATTTCTCTATCCCGGATTGTAAGTGTTTGAATAAGGATCATATGTGGGCTTGGAGACACCTTGAGCAGTAAAGATTTATTCTTGGATAAATGGGGGGAGTTGGGCTGCTGTGGGACACCCAATCACGGAATGGCTAGGGCTCGAACACAAAGCACATATTTCTTCTTGACTTGGGGTTGAGAATTGTTGAGGTTGAGGGGCAGAAGGGAAAGAGGGTTCCTGTCTAGACATGGACAACAACTGGTCTAACTTTTAGGCAACCATATCGACCTTCTCTATCTTTTGCGCCAACAAATCCATTTTATTCAACTTTTGGTTTATGACATTAATATCCATCTTGTTCTCACACTCACCTTGACTCTTAACTTCATAAAGTCCACCCCTCTTAGAAGGCCCAATCATTCTTTCATATGATGAAAGCGAGGTATGGCTTATGAAATTTTCACTAAGCATTTTGAATAAATCATAAGCCTCATCCTCGCTCTTACTCATGAATGCTCCCCCACATGATGCATCCACCATCTGTTTATAATTCTCCGCCAAACCCTCATAGAATGCCTGTACAATTTGCCATCTTGATAACCCATGGTGGGGGCATTTCCTCAATAAATCTTTTAGTCTATCCCATACTTCATGGATATGTTCCCCTGGGTTTTGTGTGAATCCAGTAATTACTCTTCTCATCGTATTGGTTCGCCCTATGGGATAGAACTTCTTTAAAAATTCTTTTTACATTTCTGCCCATGTATCAATGATCCTACCCAAGGTTCCTAACCAATATTTGGCTTTATCTTTGAGAGAGAATGGGAAGAGAGTTAGCCTAAGAGCATCATCAGAGAAATTCTGGATTTTAACAGTTGAGCAGATCTGAAGGAACTCATCAAGATGTTTGTAAGGGTCTTCATTGGGATTTTCATAGAAAGATGGCAACATTTGGATGGTACTAGACTTGATTTCATAATGAACTGCCTGGTTCTGAGGTGCTTGGACATAGAAAGACGGTTGGTATTGATTGGGCAAGAAATAGTCCTTCATTTACTTTAGAGGATCGGGATTTTCGGCCATTAGATTTTGGTGGTGAGGTCCTTGATTTTCGGCCATGAGATCTTGTTGGAGATCGTTACCTGGATACAAGACTCTCTCAATTTCTTGAATGGGTCCTAGTAGGTTTGGATGTTGAGATCGTCTACCTTGCATGAACTAGGATGAAGAGAGAGATGATTTTAATTTTTTTTATTTCAATTTTTTCTCTCTCTTTTTTTTGGTTTTGATACAAACTAGGACGAAGAGAGAGAAGATAAGATTTTTTTATTTTTATTTTTATTTTATGTAAACACAAACAAGTTATCACACAAATTACTTACTACCCTAGATGTGACCTACACCTACAAATTGGGTTTCACAAAATGACTAAAGTGAAACTTAAGTTCACCCTTAATATTTCCACCGGTCATGTAAGGGGTGGGGTAGTGGGAGGTTCCCCTTACTTTCGTAGGGACCTAATTATGCCAAACCACTAGCCCGCTTAAGGCGTTTGCCGTCCGACCGTCTTGCATTAGGCACCGATTTTCATAAGAGGGTAAGCCCAAATAACACAAGAACCACAGTGTGAACCTAGGGCCAATGTCTACTGGATTTTATTTAAGGTCTAGGTGATGCAAAGATGCATGGGAATTGTGGTTTGTGGGCTAAGGAAGGGTGATAAAATCCCCACCTTATCTTGCTTATGGGTATTGCCCTTAGAATATTTTAGAAATGATATGTAACAAACCAATTTCAAACAAGGGGTTCTATGCAAGCATGAAAATACATGAGCATGCTTTTGAAACAAATAGAGTACTCACATTGCCTCCCGCAATCTTCAATAATGCAATTAACAATAATTAAACAACAAGGAAAATAAATTCTATTCTAAATGATGCATGACCTAAAAGATGGAAGTGTGGGTTCTACTCTTACAATGAATATTTTTATTGAAGTTCAAGTGATGATTTTTTTATTTTTATTTAGTGAACCTATCTAACCACAAGATATGAAATGTAGAGAAATAAAATTAAAATGAAGGAGGAGGAGTTTGGATACTTACTTGAAAAACGTTCTCTCGTTCTTTTTTTTCTTTTTTTTTGAAATGAAATGACAAAAAGATTAAGGAAAGGGAGGAGAGCTTACCTCTTAACTGCTTCTTTTTTTTCTTTTTCTTTTTGATTTTTTAGCTTCGATTCTTGAAGTGCGTTCCCTCGTTCTTTTTTTTTCACCTGTAGAAATAAGAAAAAGAAAGAGATATTAGTACACTTATAAACACAAGGAAAATAAAGTTCTTAAATCAAAAATCATCATTCCTCCCCGGCAACGGCGCCAAAAATTGATAACTCGAAAGTTCGTCGTTTAAAACATACGTATCAATCTTAAAAATTCTAACTCGCACTATATGAAAGAAAGACGTAATAAGGTGGCGAGAAGGGTCGAATCCACAGGGAAGAAGAGATTTTTAAAGCTAAAAACCTTGTAACCTTTTAGAAAAAAATATTTGTGATTTGACTTTGCTTAAAGAAAATAGTGAAATGATGAACAAACCAAACACTTAATTGAAAACACCTATTACTATGCGCCTATGCTATAGAAAATAATTGCATGAAGTGGAAAGAAGAGATAGAAGAAAGAGATAGAGATGGAAGAAGATCAATAACTAGATCAATAGAACAACTTTCATTAACTTAAAAGAAAGAGTACATGAAATGTGAAACAAGTTTACACTAATGACACAATGAGATTACAATGAAGTGAAATAAAACTAAAGCAATAACAAAAAGAGGAGCCTAAGGTGTGAAGATGGTAGTAGCAATAGTGATGACGCCGTCGTCTCCTCCTCGCCGAGCCTTGGAGAGGATCGCTCTGCCTTGAAAGAGATCGTCGTGGAAAGAGGTGGATGAAAAAGCCGTCGCCGTCCACGTCACGAGCCTTGGAACGTCGCCCGTCTTGATGTGCACGCCGCCATGAAAGGAGAGTTGTGGAGGACAAACTTTGGAGAGAAATATAGAGAGAAATGTGGAAGGATTTGTGTGGAGATGAAGAAAGAAGAAGATGAGAGAGTAAAACAGTGAGAAAATAAATATAACTCGTAAACAAAGAAGAATTGGAGGAAGTGATAAAAGAAGAAAATCTAAATCTGCATAAGAGGAAGAACTTTGATGAAGAACTCAGAGAGAAAAGAAGAGTGGAAAGACTTCAAAATTGAGAAATAACAAAAGTTAGAACCGCGGATGAACAGTGCAATCACAGGACAGCAAGTTGAACAATAGGAAATAACTTTCAAACCAGAAAGAATTAGAAGATGGCGTAGAAGAAGAAGTTGAAGATCTTTTAAAAATAAAGAACTTTTATGAAGAAAGTAAGAGGAGAAAATGACTAGAAGGGTGAGAAACAAGGGAAGGAACAGAGAGAAATACTGGTTCGCAGATGAACAGGATAGCACAGTGAAAAACACGAAGTAGCTTGAAAACCAGAAGGAATTAAAAGATAATGTAGAAGAAGAAGTTGTAGACAACGTAAAAAAAAAGAACTTTGATGAAGATAGCAAAAGGAGAAGAGGGATGGAAGAGGGTGAACTCGGCAAACTAAAAGATGTGAGAGGGAGAGAAAGAGTGAAAAATTGCCAAAAGAAGAACTCCCCTTCTCCTCCTTGTCATTGGCTATTTATAGGGAAAGTTGAGTAAATGAAGGGTGGAGATTGTATCAAAATGAGATGGATGGCTGAGATTTAAGTGGAATATGATGCATGGGGAAGAGGAAAAGTAGGTGGGCACCCCCTTTCTTGGACTTTGGACACCCCATTTCCCAAGGCTCATCATGTCTCTCCTTTATTTCAAACTTTGAATTCAATTTTTCCTCCAAGCGAAATATGTGTTTCTTTTCCTCAATTTTAAACTTTTAAAATTTCTTTTCCCTCCAATCAAAATATGTGCTTTTTGACTTGGTCAAAGTAGTGGTGACAGTTTTGCTCCCGGCTTCTTTTGTAATTGCCTTCGGTGTCCTACACACATAATTGCACTTTAATCCATAAAAATTACCAAAATGTGCACATAAATATCAAATGCTCATGATTATGCAATGGAGAATTAATGCTCATGGCTCTCAACTTCAAATTATTAAATAAAATTGTCAAATTAATCAATTTACGTGAAAGTTCCAATTTAAATGCGGAGTTGAGGTTAACTATGAAATATGCATAATTACCTAATTATATGCACATAAAATGGTGTACATGTAATGAATTCTCATAAAAAATGGACACTTATCAGTTGTCAGGTCAACCGCCAAAGTCGGTCAACGTAAATCAACGGACGAGTAACGGTTGGGAGCCCCACCGTTACTCTCAATATGACGCCCCTTCAAAGGGCCGTTACATTTATGTAACGCGTCCCCTACGGACCGTTACCAGTGTGACGGTTCCTGGAAGGACCGTCACACCGTCTGGGTCCCGGATGGGTTATGTTTGAAAAGGGTTCCCTCCCGGACGACCGAAATCGCCGGGTAACGCCGAAACAAACATGTTCCTGTCAAACCACACGTCCTAAACAACAATATAACAACTAAAACACCCGCATGCAACACCCACAATGACTTATACATGAAGAACAAGCTTAAAACCCCATAATTGAAAAATACACCATATGCATGCCACAATGGTTTAAACAAGAAATCATGCTATAGGAAATGATCCTAGCGAGTTCAAGATTCCATCCCCCTACCTCGTTCGAGCCGAAACGGCCGGAAAAGTCGCATGCAAGGAGGAGGGTTCACTGGGCCTTCTCACTCCGCCTCGTCTACACAAGCCACGATCCGCGTCAAGGTGGGCGTCCACGCGCTCCACTCGACGTGAGGATTCCAACGGCGCGCTCCACGCCTCCAACCGACGTCGTCTCGCCCGAAATCCCTAGGAGAGGGGGAGAGGCGATCGGCCAAGAGAGAGAGAGAGCGTGAGAGATTGAGATCGACGAGGGAGAGAGAAAGAGGGGGGTGAAGGGTTAGGGAAAAAAATAAAATTAATATATATAATATAATTATTATATATAAAAATCTTATTATTCCCATAATCTCAATTAATTCCTAATAAATCCGAAAAAATACCAAAAAAATTCTTAAAAATTCAAGAAAATAGCCAGAAATTCCAGAATAAATACTAGATCCAAACCACTAAGGATCCACTAAGGCACGGGCCTCACAGTCCCTCCCTCCTAATAAAAATTTCGCCCTCAAAATTTACAACAACGGATAAGGAGGAAACTGAGAAAAGAATTATACCTCACTGGAATAAGAAAGAAAAAAGCTGACGCATCTCATCTTCACGTTCCCAAGTAGACTCATTACCAGAGTGACGCTGCCAAGCAACTCTTACTAGAGGGATAACCTTATTTCTCAACCGCTGCTCACGACGGTCTTCAATTCTGATAGGAAACTCTGGCGTGGACAAATCAGCAGTCACTTCGGGCCAAACTGAATCATCGAGAACATGGGATGCATCTGGGACATACTTCCTCAACTGAGAGACGTGGAACACATCATGAATAGCTTGTATAGCCGCTGGTAGTTGTAGTCGGTAAGCCACTTGACCCACAGCTTCAACAATAGGAAAAGGGCCAACATACCGCGGACTGAGCTTTCCACGCTTCCCAAACCTGGAAACACCTTTCATCGGAGATACCTTGACAAAAACCATATCTCCTGGCTCAAATTGTAGTGGACGTCTGTGCTGATCTGCATAACTTTTCTGTCGACTCTGAGCCGTCAACAATCTCTGTCGAATCAGACGAACCACATCAGAACACTGTTGCACCATGTCGGGTCCCGTCAAAAGTCTGTCCCCAACATCGAACCAGTTTAGAGGAGTACGACAAGGACGACCATAAAGTGCCTCATAAGGAGCCATGCCAATACTGGAATGAAAACTGTTATTATAAGCAAATTCAACAAGTGGCAAATGTTGATTCCACGAACCCTGCCAGTCAAGGCAACACGATCTCAGCATGTCTTCCAGAGTCTGAATAGTCCTCTCCGACTGTCCATCTGACTGTGGGTGATACGCTGAACTGAATGCTAACTCAGTGCCCAAGGCTTCCTGGAAACTGCGCCAGAAGCCGGAGGTAAAACATGGATCACAATCTGACACAAGTGAAATTAGAATTCCATGTAGTGGCACGATCTTCTGCACATAAAGCTCGGCCAATCTCTGCACATTCCAAGCAACTTTTATTGGCAACAATCTGGCAGTTTTAGTCAATCTGTCGACCAGCAACCAGATACCATCAAAACCTTGAGAAGTCCGAGGTAAACCCACCATAAAATCTGTAGTAACATGGTCCCATTTCCACATTGGAATCTCTAAAGGCTGAAGTAATCCACCTGGCTTTTGATGTTCCGCTTTAACCTGCTGACAAGTCAAGCACTTGGAAACAAACACAGCCACATCTTTCTTCATACCTGGCCACCAGAACTACTTTTTCAAATTCTGATACATCTTGGTGACACCTGGGTGAATAGCAAAGCGGGAACCATGGGCTTCACTCAGAACCTCAAGTTTCAATGCATCATCAGCGGGAACATATAATCTGCCCTGGAAACTGACGACCAGCTCATCATCAAATTCCACATCATATCTTGATACAACACGGGCCAAATCATAATCAGCTTGCTGGGCTTCTTGAATCTGCTGATACAAAGCTGAACCTAAAGCCAAACTAGCACAAACTGCCATCCTCAGATCGGCAGGAAACTCTATACTGAAAGCCTCGCTCGGAAGCTGTTCCCACAATTTCCATTCATGAAGCAACAAATGATTGACTTGCACCTTACTACTCAGAGCATCAGCCACTACATTCATTTTACCCGGCTGATAGGAGAGTGTAAAGTCATAATCTTTCATGTATTCTATTCATCGCCTCTGCCTGAGATTCAGATCTTTCTGGGAGAATATATACTGTAAACTCTGATGATCAGTAAAAATCTGAAATTTCTCACCATACAGATAATGTCTCCAGATCTTCAAGGTAAAAATAACTGCAGCTAGCTCCAGATCATGCGTAGGGTAATTTTCTTCATGCTGTTTCAATTGCCGAGATGCATATGCAATAACCTGACCATGTTGCATCAGCACTGCACCCAAACCCACTCGAGAAGCATCTGTGCAAACTATAAATCCACCCGAGCCGGAAGGCAAAACCAACACTGGAGAAGAAGTCAACAGCCTTTTAAATTCAACAAAGCTATCCTCACACTGATCCGACCAGATAAAAGGTACATCTTTACGAGTCAGTCTAGTCATTGGGGCTGCAATCTTTACAAAATCCTGAATGAATCTGCGATAATACCCAGTCAAACCTAAAAAGCTTCTAATCTCTGTTACAGTTCTCGGTCTCTGCCAACTCAAAACGGCTTCAATCTTAGCAGGGTCCACTGCTACTCCGTCACCAGAAATCACGTGGCCAAGAAAATGAATTTCCCGAAGCCAGAATTCACATTGACTGAACTTCGCATAAAGCTCGTGATCTCTCAGTGTCTGCAGAACGATCCTCAAGTGCTGCACATGATCTTCATCAGAAGCAGAATAAACCAGAATATCATCAACAAAGATCACCACGAACTGATCCAGAAATGGACGAAAGATACGCTGCATTAGGTCCATAAAAGTTGATGGGGCATTAGTCAATCCAAACGGTATTACCAGAAATTCATAGTGACCATATCGAGTACTGAAAACTATCTTCTCCACATCAGATTCCTGGATTCGCATCTGAAAGTAGCCAGACCGGAGGTCAATCCGTGAAAAGACAGTAGCAGATTGTAACTGGTCAAACAAATCATCAATCCTGAGAAGCGGACATTTATTCTTGATAGTCACCTGATTCAGCTGTCTATAATCAATACAAAGCCTCAGGCTTCCATCTTTCTTTTTCACAAATAACACTGGAGCACTCCACGGAGAAAAATTGGGGCGAATATAACCTTTTTTCAGCAATTCAAGCAAATGTGCTCGCAGTTCTTTCAGTTCAGCTGGAGCCATTTGGTACGGTGTCCTTGCTAACGGGCCAGTACCAGGAATCAGTTCAATCACCATTTCAATCTCTCGCTCTGGAGGCAAGCCTGAAAACTCGTCAGGAAACGCATCAGGGAACTCACAAACAACAGGAACCTCACTGACATCCTATCGTGGTTTCTCAACAGCAACCATAGAAGCTAAGAATCCCTGGCAACCTGCACTAAGCAACATGTGGACTCGAATAGCAGAAATAATCAAACGAGAAGAACGGGATCGAATACCTTGGAAATAAAATGCTGATTTTCCCTGTGGCTGAAAATAGACATTCTTCGATCTACAATCAACCACAGCTCCATATTGCTCCAACCAATCCATTCCCAGAATAATATCATAATCTGCCAGCTGTAATGCATATAATCTCGCCGGCAACTGATGATTATTAATCATAACAGGAGACTCTTCCAAACACAGGGGTGTAATCATGAAATCTCCAGAAGGCAATTCAACAAATAGCTCACAAGTCATTTCTGATGTCGGCTCCTCAACACATGCCACGAAATCCTCAGAAATAAAAGAGTGAGAAGCACCAGAATCAAATAAGACACGTGCAGAATGACCATAAAACATAATCGTACCTTCCACCAGATGGGATGCAACCGCTTCAGCTCTAGTAATGTGAGAAACCTTACCTTTCTGCTTCTTAGATCCGACTGAAGATTGCTGAGAAGACGCCGAAGCTTGAGAATAGAACTGTTGTTGAGGTACAGGAGGTCTGCATTATGACTGTTGAGGCTGAGAAAACTGAGGAGCTTGAACCGGTTTCTGCCTCAACGGACAGTCTCGAACAACGTGACCAGGCTGGTCACAACGAAAACAGACCACAGGAAGAGAACACGGCTGACCCTTATGGTGACCACCGCATCTCCAACACGTCCACGGCTGACTGACAGCAGAATTCTGACGAGTCTGAGAAGAAGGTGCTGTCGGCTGTTGAACAGAATCTGTACCGGACGACGGCTGCTGGAAAAACTTCTTCTTCTTGTTGAACCTCTTAAACTTGGTTTTGGAAGGGGAAGAAGCACTGCTAACATCTGACTGGACCGAGGGGACACCTGACACCGGCGGTCGGTAAACCTGTTGAGACTGCATCGTCGACTGAACCGACCCCGCCTGCGGATATCCACCTGGTCTCACCATCTCCAACTCAAGTGCCACGGCTGCCTGGCACGCACCATCTAAATCAGCAACACGACTCACGATCAAAGGCAATTTCAACTCTGGCCTCAACCCTCGCAAGAACTGCTGAGTCTTCAAAGCTTCATTAGCCAGCACATGGGGCGCATATTGACCCAATTCCATAAACTTGTTCCGATATTGAAGCACAGTCATACTGCCTTGAGTCAGCTCCATGAATTGATACATCTTAGCCATCTACAAGCAGGCAGGAGTGTAGGCGCGCTCGAAAGCAGCAACAAACTCCGCCCAAGTGATCTGCCGAAGAGGTCTGGAGTGAAACGCTATCTGCCACTCGGCTTTCCACCACGTAATGGCTGTACCTTGGAGTTGAAACGCAGCAAGCATAACCTTCTCATCCTCAGCGCATTCCATAGACAGGAACACGCGTTCAACTGCATCCAGCTACTACCTCGCAACCTCTGGATCTGGCTGTCCGTCGAAAGCAGGCGGATTGAACAGAAGAAATTCTTTCAAATCCTTGCCTCGACTACCTGGCGCTTCAACCTGAGGAGCAACGACTGGCGCTGGAGGAGAAACAACAGGAACAGTGGGAACTGCAGGAGGAGGTGCAGAACCACTTTCTTCCCTGGGCGCATCTCTAGGAGCTCGAGGAACTCGAGGAGGTCTTCCTCGACGAGGCAGCATAATTACACTGCCAAAAATATGAAACAACCACAATTACATCAATCACACGGAAAACATCCTATGCCAGCAATAGATGACACGAAGGACTAGCTCTGGACAAGTTGCAAATTCCAATTCCTTATACAAATCCTCAACTCTGCTATGATACCAGCTGTGACGACCCAGAGCGCCGGATACCGATATACCGATAACATCGATATACCGATACCAAGAACGGGGGAAGTCACCGAAGGGGCTGATGAGGCCCCTGAAGGGTTAGTGAAGTTTGTCGAGGGGATGTATAACGAATTGCAATCACAAGCGCGCATATTAGAATAAGCATTAAAATTTAACAAGAGTGCGGAAGCAATTTAAAATAAACAAGTGCTAAATATATAAACTAGTCCAGAGGCACAAAAGTGCAGTCCAAAAGTACAGCTACTCGGGGCATACCCCGGCAAAAGTACAAAAGAGAGGCCAACAAGGCAACCTGTCTATTGTTGGCAGCTAGGCACGGTCTCCGGGCACACGGGAAACACCGGGAGATGACAGACGCGGCTCACCTGAAAGAAGAAGGGTGAGTCACAGCCAGACTCAGTAGGGGTCACATGGATCCCTACCTCGCACTAAACAAGCATACATGCAAAAATAAAGACAACTAGAGCATACATTTAATCAAATTACAGGCAATGGCATGAATACCTAATCACAATAAAGCTGTGAAATCTAACTAAACAGATATAACAGCTAACATATGCCAATAACGATTGAATCTAATCGACTGAAGCTCAATCTACCAGTAGAATATGTCTCAACTAATCCAAGCAACCGGGAACAGGACAACCACTGGAAACAGAAACCAGATGCATCCACTGACGGCTTACACTGCGTCTCAAGCACTCGCAGTCGACACAACGACAAGCTAAGCACGTAAATAGTACCAAACCAAGTGACTAGTCAGAGTGACATTCGTCAATGTCAGTCCACAGCCTCTGACCACATGTGCACACACTGACTCTCGCCTGAGCCAGGCCCTCTAGCTAATTTTCTCCCTCTGTAGGACGCTACCGTTGGCTCGAGCCCACGGTACTAGCTTAAAAACCGTGTACGAGAACACCCCCTCCGCTATCCCCAAGCGGGTCAATACTCAAAGACCTTAGGGCTACAACAGTGGTTCCATTGTAAGGAAAGTAAAGCTACTCTATTGGGATTTAAAAACATGCCATTATATAATAAAATAACTCAACATGGCGTATAAACATTTCGAAATGCATAAAGAATAAGCCGGCAACTTTTTGAACCTGACAGGCGAGTGGCGGCCTACTGCCACCGCGTCACAAGGGTGTAACGGTCGGGGACTGGCGCGTTATATCAACAGTGACGCGTCCGCCCCTATCCGTTACATCTACCGAAGTTCCAGCTCAAAGCAAACCAAACAGAGTGTAACGCGCTTGCCCAGGCACGTTACACCGCCCTGACGGCCGGCCGATAGGCCGTCAGATCCACCCGAGGCTAGAATTCAACTAACAATTTTTAATCGCTCAGAACACGAAGTAACGCGCTCGCCCAGGCGCGTTATAGCCGCTTGACGGTCGCCCGACTGGCCGTCAGGCCAATCGCCAAAGCCGGTCAACGTAAATCAACGGACGAGTAATGGTTGGGAGCCCCACCGTTACTCTCAATATGACGCCCCTTCAAAGGGCCGTTACATTTATGTAACGCGTCCCCTACGGACCGTTACTAGTGTGATGGTTCCTGGAAGGACCGTCACACCGTCTGGGTCACGGACGGGTTATGTTTGAAAACGGTTCCCTCCCGGACGACCGGAATCGCCGGGTAACGATGAAACAAACATGTTCCTGTCAAACCACACGTCATAAACAACAATATAACAACTAAAACACCCGCATGCAACACCCACAATGGCTTATACATGAAGAACAAGCTTAAAAACCCATAATTGAAAAATACATCATATGCATGCCACAAGGGTTTAAACAAGAAATCATGCTATAGGAAATGATCCTAGCGAGTTCAGGATTCCATCCCCCTACCTCGTTCGAGCCGAAACGGCCGGAAAAGTCGCATGCAAGGAGGAGGGTTCACCGGACCTTCTCGCTCCGCCTCGTCTCCACAAGCCACGATCCGCGTCAAGGTGGGCGTCCACGCGCTCCACTCGACGTGAGGATTCCAACAGCGCGCTCCACGCCTCCAACCGACGTCGTCTCGCCCGAAATCCCTAAGAGAGGGGGAGAGGCGATCGGTCAAGAGAGAGAGAGAGCGTGAGAGATTAAGATCGACGAGGGAGAGAGAAGAAAGAGGGGGGTGAAGGGTTAGGAAAATAAAATAAAATAAATATATATAATATAATTATTATATATAAAAATCTTATTATTCCCATAATCTCCATTAATTCCTAATAAATCCGGAAAAATATCAGAAAAATTCCTAAAAATCCAGGAAAATAGCAAGAAATTTCAGAATAAATACTAGATCCAAACCACTAAGGATCCACTAAGGCACGGGCCTCACAGTCGGGATGAGATAGTTGTTTAGAACTTATCTCTAAGTTAACTCCCTTTAATTCTGTAGGAATTAACAAATCGTTCCTTTTCCTCAGGTACCTTACTCTCTCAATGGCTCACCGTGTCAACTGGGATGAGATGCAACAAACAATTGTAGGTCTTACCCAGGCCCTTCAGACTGTGGCCCAAGCTGGCGCACAGGCTGGCGCGGGTAATCTGCACGGGAATTTTTGGAGCATGAATCCTCCAAGATTCTCTGGTTCCTCCAACCCTGATGAGGCAGAGAATTGGATTGACGAAATGAACAGAATATTCTACGTTATGCAATGCACTAATCAAGGGAAGGTCAGTCTCGCCACCTTCCAACTAAACAACGATGCGCGTACTTGGTTGAAAGCTATTCCGGCACTGCCTCCAAACGCACCACATACTTGGGAGGGATTTCTCACACTCTTCCGAGCAAAGTATTTCTCCGAGCATGTTAAGGAGAGAAAGGCCGCGGAATTTATCGCGCTTCGCCAAGGCATGATGTCCGTGGTAGAGTATGAACTTTAATTCTCTCGACTAGCACCTTGTGCTCTCCACCGGGTTAGCACAAACCTATTAAAGGCCAACCGATTTATGGATGGTTTAAGGCCCGGGTTTATTCAACAACTTGGGTCTCAAAATATCAGCACATACACGGAAATGGTCCAACGAGCACATTTATGCGAAAGGACCCTGGAGAAGGTAGAGAAGTTCCAGGGAAAAGAAGAAAGGTCGAGCAGAAGACATGATAGGCGAGAGGAGAGAGAAGTGGATGAGGATGAACCACGTCACAATAAGAGGTCCCGCAATGGGAACGGTAATGAAAAAATAAATGAAAATGGCAATGGAAATAAAAAAAGAGTTAAGGAAGAAGAAGGAACGCAAATCGCCATGGCTTGCTCATTCTGTGAAAAATTTGGGCACTCGGCTGAAGAGTGTTGGAAGCGTCTTGGCGCTTGTCTCAAATGTGGAAGTTGGGAACATCGCTTGCCCATGTGTCCTCTAATAAAGGAACAATCTTCGAGGGATAATAACGGATGCGGGAGATGAGGTCGACTAAATGCCATTCTGGACGAGGAAGGTAAAATAATTACAGATACCATCTTAACCTATTCACATTACCTTAATTTTTAGTGCAGTTAATTAACAAATTAAAACATACACACACTCTCCGTAAAAACTCATGTTATGAATTTGGGGACCAAATTCTCTTAAGTGGGGGAGGGTGTAATACCCTGAAATTTTATATAAATTATTTTAATGTATTTCTGATTTTTTTTGAAAATTTCTAGGATTTTTCTAAGTTAAATAGAATTAATTAGAGTTAAATAAAATATTAAATAAATTTAGGTTAAATAAATATTATGGAAGCCCAAATAATAACCAATTAATTAGGCCATTTAAAAAGGTCATATGACCCAAATAAAAGCCCAAAAAGATCTGGCCCATATTCTAGAAGCGTAAAATTGGTGTATTTATAGAATTAATAGGATAAATACATTAAATAGGGATAAATAGAAGATAATAATAATGAAGAGTTTAAAAGGATTTAAAATTCGGTGTCAATCCTTAGAAGCGGTCTATCACGTGACCGCAAGGGGCTAGAAACGGTCTTCACTAGATCGCTACCATCCGTCCGATCGTGAACAGCAGAGAAACATGAAAAGTTTGGAACTTTGGCATCCTAATCATCTGGGATCGATGCTATCCACTAGCTGGAAGGGTCTAGGATGTGTTTGGATCGATTACAAGCCCTAATTAGGACTCTAGGTTCGTTCAAACCCATGAAACCCTAGCTAACCCTATAAATAGATCCCAAGTTTCACAGGTGCGACCCATACTTTTGGCTCGCGTGGAACTAAGGTAAGGAGACATTATTTCAGATATGTTCTTTAGAGTATTTTGTTCATAATAGTAGGGTCAAACCCATGAAACCCTAGCTAACCCAATAAATAGATCCCAAGTTTCACAGGTGCGACCCTTACTTTTGGCTCGCGTGGAACTAAGGTAAGAAGACATTATTTCAGATAGGTTCTTTAGAGTATTTTGTTCATAATAGTAGGGTCTAACTGTCCTCAAAATTTCACCTTAGGAGATCAAGCCATCAGGGATAAAGAAGCGTCCAAAGTCGCTGGTTCGGTACAAGCAACCCAGGAACCTGTGCGACCGGGCCAGATTGAGCAGCAAATTAGAAGCCCAAAATAAGGTAATTAGATATGGGTTCTTTAGAGTTATTTGTTCCTTTTAGTACCCTCTTCTTACTCTGTAATTTTCGTGATCTTAGGTGAAGGGAATCAGAAGTTAGAAAGCCACGAAGTTGCTGGTTTGGTTCAGGACGAGCAGAACTAGGGTCAAGTTTCAGCCCAAAATTCGAAGTCTAAAGCCCAGTACAGAGGTAAGTTATCTCATGAACGGCTTAAACTTGAGGTTAGGAATAAAAGCCCTCAATTTCCAGTCATTTTTTATGCATTATACGTGGAGTATTTTACGTTTTATTGAGACTGCACAGTAAGTTCATTTCCCATGCATACACCTAGCCCTAATGAGATAAAAATAGAAATTTCTTGTTTATTTCTCATAACCTATGCATGTCCATGGCCTAATTACCTTCTAACATGACTTAGCTACGTGGTTACATCATTTTCCATGCATAACATGCCCTAGATTAGCATTTTATATCACTATTTTGTAGCTTCTGTCAGCTAGACAGAAGACGGTCACCCAGGGACCGTAAGGCTTTCTTACGGTCTAATGGAAAACCGTTTTCTTATCTCTAAAACGGTCTATCGCGAGACTGTCTTGGACTCCTTGCGGTTGTCCCTTGACCGCCATTTGGTTCTGTGAATGTCGTGCCCCGACGCGGAATATCGGGACCAGCAGTAGAAAGAGTTAAGATTAATATGTTGATTTACAAACATGCTATGACTTGCACTAGAGAATCGAACATTCACCACAAAACCAGAGGATACTACCAATCTAATAATTACTAATTCATCAAGAATCAAGTTTTTACATCAATACCGATCCAAAGAACTTTAATGAAACCTCTAATACGACATTCAACTTAATCAAAGTTACATCCTCCAACTTTATTACAACATTACTAACAACATTCTAAACCACAATTTGATTGAAGACTCTACGAACGACTCTACAAAGTCTTCTAACTGGTTCACTCTAGGCTTCACTCTGTTCCGTCCCCATCAGTTTGCGAGTCCTCACCTGAGCTACCTGGAAGAGGGTAAACAACTGGGTGAGCGAACACTCAGTAGGTAATAACAGGCAAGTTTAAGTAATTAACCAATTAACTGCATTTATATGTATGAAAAAAAGGAACGACAGGAAATGACGATATGACAAAGTAACATAATAAAAAGAAGGCGAGATCATGATGTAACTGGAAATTGGCCAACAAGCAAGAATTAACCAAGTCAAGAAAGATTCAAGTAAAAGATTATGTCGTAGACATCACGCTAGTCATGCACTCGGTGCAATGCCTCACCATGTCATTCAAACTCCTCGGGGCACAAGTACTTTTCGGGCACTCCTCCCAGGACCAGACCGGGCCCTTATGATACGTTGGCATTGATTTAATAGATCCAAGATCTCAAGTTATGTCTAGACATTAATCAAGTTAAATGGCCAATAATATCAAGGTATAACTTACCTCGGAGAACCTCCAAGGATACGTTGAAGACATACTTTACCCATAATGTTCAAATTATCAAGAATCAATTAGGTCCTTGGATTCAATATCGAAAACACGGAAATCAAATTCTGGATGATATGCGGTCTAAACTGGGCCGCTCAAGATATGCACGGTCTCATCTGGGCTGTCCTTGAAAGAACTGGGCTGAGGATTAGACTCAACGAAGTCAAGGATAAACGGACCATTCTGGGTCGCTCTCAGAAGAACGGTTAGAAATGGGCCTTTCAACTATCAAGGATGGTCAACAATGGGCCGCACATGGCCAGAAGGACTTGAAGCCCAAGAACAAGATAAACGGGCCTTATAGGGCCGCTCGAGGAATGCACGGTCCAATAAGATCCGCTCGAGTACATGAACGGGCCTAATCAGTCCGTTCAACTGGGCTTAACTTAGTAAACTAGAAATCTACCCAAATGGCCTCCGGGCTACCATAAGTGGCGCAGAACTGAACCAGGGTCCAGCCCACTATCAACTGGTCAGCCTAGGGCTTATTGGGTCGATCAAACATGATTTGGTCGAAGATGAAACAAGGTTAATCGACCAACAGGAAATGGCATTTAGCCAAGGATGCACGGTCTCTAATGGGCCACCTACTGAGGTAAACGGTCTGATTCCGGCCGTTCGAGGCTCAGTTGGTCCAAATCGAGCTGTGGCTCACAACACAGCAATCCAAGCGGTTCGATCACGTGACAGGTTCAGGTCTTGGTGGTACAACCTGCCCGGCGTCCTAGTGGGAATCCCAGGCTCGCAGGGGCTTACAGAGGTCCTGTAATGAAGGTCCTAGTCCGACGGAAGGAATATCCGGCGGAGAGTCCCAACCATTACAAGGAATTGAGGCTAATAAACATTGGAAATCAGTATAGCGGTCAGTCAATCCTACCGGAGTAGAACGACCGTCAAACAATCCTAGTAACATGGTTCACGCATTCATATTTGAAATTAACTTAGTTGAAAGAACAAACCAAGGTCATGATGGAAAGTAAACCAGCAATTTATAAAATCTCATCTTCCATATGTTCCATTTATATGTTGGTTGTTAGCCTACCATGAAGATTAAATAACTGGAGATAAAACATGCTAAATTCGAAAACAACACAATTCTGTGGGGAAGAACGGTTCGTCCAGAACCTTTCAAGGGCCTCTGCGGTCTCTCCATAGGCCGTTCATACTCTGCAGGCAGGGGCCCGATAGGAGATGAGCGGTCTATATATGGCCGTATGGCTTGTTGAGCGGTTCTGGCATAGCCGCTTGTTTCAAAACGTAATAATGCAAATAACACAGGCGGTCACAGTCTGGCCGTTCATATAGACGAGCGGTCTATCGAATGGCCACTCATATCAGAACAGTTCGCTGCCCCTTCGCGCTGCCCGTCTCCGGCGGGGTTGGCTAGGGTTGGGAACAATAGCTAAATACGCACTATATAGAGTATGAAAATTGGGGCTTTTATAATCAATGGAACAAGCACAAAATTTTATACATGATAGTATGATCAATTAAATGTTTAGTGCCTGAAATCTCTACTTAAATCAAGGTGGAGCATAGCTAACCCTAGATATGACATGCTTCCACTAAAACCTAAAATTTTCGCAGGATACTACATGAAAATTAGGGCTTTTTAGATCAATGGAAAGAGGACAGGACGATGCTTCTATCCATATATAATACTTCGGGTTTGACATGCTATCACCTACCTTAATCGAAAAATGAAGGAGGAAGAGGGATGCCGATCGCGCTAGGAACACACCGTCGATGATCACCGCGATTCTCCCTCGATCGAGCTCCTCTCCAGTCGCCACAGCTTCTAAACTCTTCTAGGGTGGCAGACGATCATTTTTATAGGTTCTATAGGGTCTGGAGAGTTCTAACCGCGGAGATAGAGTCCACGCAACTTAGTCATGCGCGAAACGCGCCGGATAGGGTTGCAGCCACCTTGCGCCGCCAAATACACCTCCTAGGGTTAGGGTTTCGGAGAATAATAAGAGGGGAAACGATCTCTTAATCCTAACCTTTCATTTGCATCCGGGTTTAGGTTAAATTAAGTATTGGGCTTTAATTTTGTGTTTTGAGGTCCGGTTGAGCTAAGTGTTGATTTGGGCCTTAATCTACTAATTCGGCTTAATTAAGAGTTTTATTTGGGCTGGTCATAGAAGACAATTTTAATCAACGTTCTATCCACTATAAGATTCTAATTTTTCCAGATTTTTATAAAATGGTCGAAATTTTACTTATCCTTTTTCTTAAGGAATTTCTTATTAATTGCTCGAGATTTTTATTCATTAATATACCGGGGTGCTACACCCTCCCCCACTTTAAAGAATTTGGTCCTCCAAATTCACTGCACTTAATAAAAATAGGGAGTGAGATAGCTCACCTAGAATAAGTCGGGATACTGCTTCCGCATGGTATCTTCTGACTCCCAAGTAGCTTCTTCAGTTTCACGCCGACTCCACTAAACTTTAACCATAGGTATGGAACGATTCCTGAGTTGCTGCTGCTTACAATCCAGGATCTTGATAGATTTTTCTTCATAAGTCAAATCTTCCTTCAATTCTAGATCCACATGCTGAATGATGTGAGTGGAGTCATACACATATTTTCGCATTATTGACACATGAAAGACATTGTATACTCCTGATAACTAAGGTGGTAATGCTAAACGGTAAGCAACCTCCCCCACTCTTTCCAGAATCTTGAATGGACCAACATATCTTGGACTCAGCTTGCCTTGAATGTCAAACCTTCAGATTCTTCTCATGGGAGAAACCTTCAAAAACACATGCTCACCGACTTGAAATTCTAAGGCTCTTCTTCTGTTGGCAGCATAGCTCTTCTGTCTTGATTGTGCTACTTGCAACCGATCTCTGATAATACGGATATTATTGGATGATTCAGAAATGAGATCTGGTCCCGGCCATTGCTTCTCACCTACCTTGTCCCAACATAATGGAGATCGACAGCTTCTTCCATACAAAGCTCTAAACGGAGCCATCTGAATACTGGACTGATAACTATTGTTGTAGGCGAATTCCATCAAAGCCAAGTGATCACTCCAACAACCTCCAAAATCAATTATGCAGGCTCTAAGCATATCTTCCACTATCTGGTTGGTTCTTTCAGTATGTCCATCTGTTTGGGGATGAAAAGCCGTGCTGAAATTCAGATAGGTACCCAGGGATTCTTGTAATCCTTTCCAAAAATGCAAAGTGAACTTGGGGTCTCTATCAAACACAATATTGACTGGTATTCCATGAAGTCTTACAATTTCCTTCATATACAGAGCCACCAAGACGTCAACTGTCCATTTAGACTTAATAGGCAAGAAATGGGTAGACTTAGTCAATCTATCAACAATCACCCATATTGCGTCAAATCCACCACGAGTCCTAGGTAGACCCATGATAAAATCCATACTAATGCTCTCCCACTTCCATTGAGGTATATCAAGGGGTTTTAATTTCCCTGCAGGTCTGAAATGCTCAGCATTGACTTGCTGACACGCCAAGCATCTACTCACAAATTCTGCAATTTTCCTTTTCATATTCGGCCACCAAAAGGATATTTTTAAATCCTTAAACATCTTAGTACCTCCAGGATGAATAGTGTATCTTGATGTATGAGCTTCTTCTAAAATCTTGTTCTTTATTTCAGCTACATTAGGTACACAGGTCCTTCCCTGAAACAACAATCTGCCATCGTTAGCTACCATGAAATCAGGTCTGTTACTCGAACTCTCCTTGATCTCTACCAACTCTGGGTCATTATCTTGCAAGGACTTGATTTCTATCAAGAATTCTGGTTTAAGTCGAATCTGAGCAATCGTAACCCGGTCCTTGTCAACATTGAGATCTAAACTAGCTAACTGCTCTAACAGTCTCCATTCTTGCAACATGAGATGCGACAACTTAGCTATTGGCTTGCGACTTAAGGCATCAGCCACTACATTCCCCTTTCTAGGATGATACTTTATGGAGAAGTCAAAGTCTTTCAAATACTCAAGCCATCTCCTCTGCCTCATATTAAGTTCCTTTTGAGAGAACAAATACTTCAAGCTCTTATGATCTGAAAACACCGTGAATGTCTCTCCATACAAATAATGCCTCCAAATCTTCAAGGCAAAAACTACTGCTGTAAGTTCCAAATCATGAACATGATAATTTTCTTCATGATTTCTTAACTACCTAGAGGAATAAGCTATTACCTTCCTGTGCTGCATAAGCACACAACCTAGGCCAATACATGAAGCACCCGTGTATACCACAAAACCTCCTTCTCCGAATGGTAAGACCAAAACAGGGGCAATAGTTAAACACTCCTTCAAGGTCTGAAAGCTTCGCTTGCAATCCTCTGACCAATCAAATTTGTTCTCCTTGCGGGTTAATCTTGTTAAGGGCACCGCAATCTTGGAGAAATCCTTAATAAACCTTCGATAATAACCTGCTAGGCCTAGGAAACTTCTAACTTCTGTTACATTAGTAGGCCTCTCTCAATTCTTCACTGCCTCTACCTTCAAAGGGTCAACAGAAATACCTTCTTTCGAAATAATATGCCCTAGAAAGGACACCTCTTGCAGCCAGAATTCACACTTACTAAACTTGGTGTATAGCTGATGCTCTCTCAATATTTGCAATGCCATCCTCAGATATTCAGCATGCTCTTTCTCACTCTTAGAATATATCAAAATGTCATCAATAAACACCACGACCCATTGATCAAGGTAGGGCCGGAACACGCTGTTCATCAACTGCATGAAAGCTGCAGGTGCATTGGTTAGTCCAAAAGGCGTTACTACGAATTCAAAATGCCCATACCTGCTACGGAAAGCTGTTTTATAAATATCCTCATCCTTGATCCGCAACTGATGGTATCCTGATCGAAGATCAATCTTAGAAAAATACTGTGCTCCTGCTATCTGATCAAACAGGTCGTCAATCCTCGGCAATGGGTACTTGTTCTTGATAGTAAGCTAGTTCAATTGCCGATAATCGATACATGATCTCATCGAGCCATCCTTCTTCTGGACAAACAACGCTGGAGCTCCCCACGGGGATGTACTCGGACGAATGAACCATTTCTCAAGCAATTCCATCAATTGTCGCTTCAATTCCCTCAGCTCCACAGGGGACATACGATAAGGAGCTTTAGAAATAGGGGTCGCGCTAGGAATTAGATCAATATAAAAGATAACCTCTCTCTCAGGCGGAAGTCCTGGCAATTCCTCAGGAAAGATATCTGGAAAGTCTCGGACGACAGGAATGTCCTTAATCTCAATCTTCCTCTCAGGGGTCACATAAACAAAGGCTAGAAAAGCCTGACATCCTCTCCTCATCAACTTATCAGCTCGAAGGGCCGAAATAAGTGGCACAGACTTATGGTACCTAACCCCTATAAAAGAAAGTCCAGGGTGTCTAGAAAAAGAAACAGAACTAGTACTACAATGAACATTGGCCTCATACTTAGCCAACCAATCTGCTCCTAGAATTACATCATAGTCTTTCATATCCATGCAAACTAAATCAGCTAGCAAGTTCTGTTCATTAATCATAACCTTACTAGAAGGATAGAAATACTTAATTACTGAACTGGATCCAATAGGGGTTGAAATTTCTAATGGAGAATTCATCAAGACTGGCTTTACAGCTAAAGACTTAGCAAATTTATGAGAAACAAAAGAATGAGTGGCACCGGTATCAAAGAGAACGAATGCTGGCTTATCATGTATAATAAGAGTACCTTCAACGAGTCCACCCTCCTCGGTGGTTCCGTCATCATCTTCCTGTAGGGCTTGAAGCTTGCCCTACTGCTTCCTGTTTCCTTGCAGCTTGGTCGGAGTAGCTTGATCAGACAGGAGGGGACACTCTGGAATATGATGGTCCCTGCTTCCATAGCGCAGACAGGCGCCCAACTTGCGCCAGCATTCCTCCATCCTGTGACCTAGATGGTCATAATACTTGCACACGCCCTTAAATGGAACAATCGGGCCATGCTTCTTATCTTCATTCTTCGGCATCTTGCCCTTCCACGAACTAGACTCACCATTGGGCCTTTTCTTGCCATTGCCGGGTTTAAAGTTCCCGGATCCAGTAGCTTGTTCCTTCTTAGGATTCTTCCCATGAATCCTCTCCGTCATCTCTAAGGTGTCTTCCAAGACTTGAGCTTTTCTTACCATCTCCGCATAAGTTTGAATTTCCATTGGCGCTAACTGGTTGATATATTGCAACTTCAACCCATTGAGAAAATGATTAGCCTTCATCTTCTTTGTAGATATCAAGTGAGTGGCATAACGAGATAGCCTAGAAAACTGAGCTTCGTACTCGGCTACAGAAAGATTTCGCTGCTTCAGAGTAGTAAATTCTGCCACTTTCTTTTCTTGCACTCTATCAGAAAAATACTTACCATTAAAGAGTTCCTCGAACTCCTTCCATGAAACTTGTCTATCTCCAAGGGTAGCCTTCACTGCATCCCACCATGCTCTTGCATCATGCTCCAGCTGGAAGGTCGTTAAAAGAACACGCTCCTGATCGCTACACTGCATCACTTCAAAAATCCTTTCCATCTCTTTCAGTCAGTGCTCGGCTTCATCGGGATCGGTCGAGCCTCCAAATCGTGGGGGATTCATCCCACGGAAGTTCCGGTGAAGATCGCCAGCTCCGTGGTTCGCTCCTCCTCCTTGGGCCACTTGCTGCAAGGCTCGAGTAAGTCCTTGAACCGTTCACTGCATATCTCGCCACTGCGCGCGCTCCGCTACCATCGAAACGTCCTACACGTGGAATAAATTATTTTAGGATCATTTAGAAGGGATAGTTTTTGAATTAGATTATTAACTCAACCCAAGTCTCTACCCAAATCTAACTAGGTTGGGTCCTCAGACTTATAACAAGGTTATAGGTTCTACGACATAACTTAGAACCCTATAACTTAGAAAATCTAGGAATATTAGAAACCTAGGCTCTGATACCACCAAACTGTCGTGCCCCGACGCGGAATATCGGGACCGGCAGTAGAAAGAGTTAAGATTAATATGTTGATTTACAGAAATGCTATGACCTGCGCTAGAGAATCGAACATTCACCACAAAACCAGAGGATACTACCGATCTAATAATTACTAATTCATCAAGAATCAAGTTTTTACATCAATATCGATCCAAAGAACTTTAATGAAACCTCTAATACGACATTCAACTTAATCAAAGTTACATCCTCCAACTTTATTACAACATTACTAACAACATTCTAAACCACAATTTGATTGAAGACTCTACGAACGACTCTACAAAGTCTTCTAACTGGTTCGCTCCAAGCTTCACACTGTTCCGTCCCCGTCAGTTTACGAGTCCTCACCTGAGCTACCTGGAAGAGGGGAAACAACTGGGTGAGCGAACACTCAGTAGGTAATAACAGGCAAGTTTAAGTAATTAACCACTTAACTGCATTTATATGTGCGAAAAAAAGGAACGAAATGAAATGACGATATGACAAAGTAACATAATAAAAAGAAGGCGAGATCATGATGTAATTGGAAATTGGCCAACAAGTAAGAATTAACCAAGTCAAGAAAGATTCAAGTAAAAGATTATGTCATAGACATCATGCTAGTCATGCACTCGGTGCAATGCCTCACCATGTCATTCAAACTCCCCGGGGCACAACTACTTTTCGAGCGCTCCTCCCAGGACCAGACCGGGCCCTTATAATGCGTTGGCATTGATTTAATGGATCCAAGATCCCAAGTTATGTCTAGACATTAATCAAGTTAAATGGCCAATAATATCAAGGTATAACTTACCTCGGAGAACCCCCAAGGATAAGTTGAAGAGATACTTTACCCAAAAAGTTCAAATTATCAAGAACCAATCAGGTCCTTGGATTCAATATCAAAAACACGGAAATCAAATTCTGGATGATACACGGTCTAAACTGGGCTACTCAAGATATGCACGGTCTCATCTGGGCCGTACTAGAAAGAACTGGGCTGAGGATTAGACTCAACGAAGTCAAGGATAAACATACCATTCTGGGTCGCTCTCAGAAGAACGGTCAGAAATGGGCCTTTCAACTATCAAGGATGGTCAACAATGGGCCGCACATGGCCAGAAGGACTTGAAGCCCAAGAACAAGATAAACGGGCCTTATAGGGCCGCTCGAGGGATGAACGGTCCAATAAGATCCGCTCGAGTACATGAACGGGCCTAATCAGTCTGTTCAACTGGGCTTAACTTAGTAAACTAGAAATCTACCCAAATGGGCTCCGGGCTACCATAAGTGACGCAGAACTGAACCAGGGTCTAGCCCACAATCCACTGGTCAGCCTAGGGCTTATTGGGTCGATCAAACATGATTTGGTCAAAGATGGAACAAGGTTAATCGACCAATAAGAAATGGCATTTAGCCAGGGATGCACGGTCTCTAATGGGCCACCCACTGAGGTAAACGGTATAATTCCGGCCGTTCGAGGATCAGTTGGTCCAAATCGAGCCGTGGCTCACAACACAGCAATCCAAGAGGTTCGATCACGTAACAGGTTCAGGTCTTGGTGGTACAACCTGCCCGGAGTCCTAGTGGGAATCCCAGGCTCGCGGGGTCTTACGGAGGTCCTGTAATGAAGGTCCTAGTCCGACGGAAGGAATATCCAGCGGAGAGTCCCAACCATTACAAGGAATTGAGGCTAATAAACATCGAAAACCAATATAGCGGTCAATCAATCCTACCGGAGTAGAACGACTGTCAAACAATCCTAGTAACATGGTTCATGCATTCATATTTGAAATTAACTTAGTTGAAAGAACAAACCAAGGTCATGATGGAAAGTAAATCAGCAATTTATAAAATCTCATCTTTCATATGTTCCATTTTTATGTTGGTTGCTAGCCTACCATGAGGATTAAATAACTAGAGATAAAACATGCTAAATTTGAAATCAACACAATTCTGTAGGGAAGAACGGTTCGTCCAGAACCTTTCAAGGGCCTCTGCAATCTCTCCATAGGCCGTTCATACTCTACAAGCAGGGGATCGACAGGAGATGAGCGGTCTATAGATGGCCGTATGGTTCGTTGAGCGGTTCTGGCATAGCCGCTTGTCTCAAAACGTAATAACGCAAATAACACAGGCGGTCACAGTCTGGCCGTTCATATAGACGAGCGGTCTATCGAATGGCTGCTGGAGAGGGGTATTTATGTAGCCCATTTAAGAGCAGGCCGAACTAGGTCCATCAAGACCAAACAAGGCCCAGCTCATCTAAGTGACCGCCCGCAGGGCCCACTTAGCATAAAAGCCCAATAAGATCACTTGGGATCAAGCACTTCCTCGGCGGCCATCAGGCTCGGAAGGCCCGAGCGTCGGTCAGGTCGGAGGAAGACCCACGCCCGATCTATCCCCTCATCGGGATAAAGGCTAGCGCTCAGCGCCCACTCCGACCGAGCCTCATCCGAGCTATGTCTATTGCCCGGATAGGGTTGGCACTCTTCATGCTTGGATTGACCGATGATTGCTTATCCACACTACCGTTGAGAGCCCTTTATGAGCAGAAGTTCACAAGGATAAGGGACCCACGACCTCTCAAGGCTATAAAGATCCCACGATGACGACGTAAAGAGCCCACGTTGAGGACGTAACTCCCGCCTGAAACTCCTCAGCTTACGGGACTCATGAGGCCGACGCACTATTTAAACCTGGGACTCCCTCCAGCGAAAGGTAAGGCCAACACACGCCTAAAACTCCCTGAGCAGGAACCACTTCACCACCTTGGTGGAGAGGGATCTCGCGCATCTCCTTCCTCATCCCTTCATAGCTTCCACCACTACTCTACTGACTTAGGCATCGAAGGGTTTTCCCCAGGGAACCATCCCTGGGCCCCCTGATCCGTTTTCTCTCCTTGCAGTTCATTACTCGGTGATCATCTACCTCAGCTCAGGTCCAGCACGAGATCGCCCCTCTTCAGCTGGCGCCGTCTGTGGGAAACGATCAAAGAGCCAGTATGGTGCGAAGGAGTTCGGGGAGGAGGTCCACCGGTGATAAGGGAAAGGCCATGGTAGCGGCGGGGGAAGGCCCCTCTCAGGCCACACAGAACCCCCCCTCCAACGCCAACACCCCAGCAGACGATCTGCCTCCCCCCGCGGAAGTGGAGCTACCATCTAACGGGGGCGCTAACGCTTTCCAAGCCCTCAATGCGAAACTGGACATCCTCGTGGAACTCATGAGGACCCAGGCGGCCAGGGAAGGAAGGTCACGCGCCCCTCCGGAGAGCCCCCCCCTCGAGAACGCATCCCAGCACACTGCCGGAGGCCGCTTCACCCTCCGAGGACGGCATCTCATTCGCAACAGGTCAGGAGGACCTTCACAAGCCCCTCCTCCGGAGCAAGAGGCCTCCTCCACGCCGAAAAGGGGAAAACCTGGGGCACGCTGTCCGCACCCAGAGACCGAAGTCCCTGGGAAATGCCAGGACACCCCCCAGCCCCACGGCGTAGCGACAGCCGGAGCTATCTCTCCGGCTACGAGAGTTCGAGAGGCACTTCGCAGAGTAGGAGCGCACCCTACGCGCCCTGTAGAAGACCTCCCCGGGGAGGATTAGGAGAAATCCTCATTCTTCGATTACATCTTGAAGGCGGAGGTTGCTCCCAGAATCCCCTTCCCGACCTTCAAGCCTTACGACGGCCAGGGTGACTTGGCTGACCACTTCGACAGCTTCGACACCCTGATGACCCTTCACGGAGCGTCCGACGCCATCAAGTGCCGAGCCTTCGTGACCACCCTGGTCCAAGGTGCCCAAGCATGGTTCCAGGCTCTCACCCCCGGATCCATCCGAGATTTCAAGCAGTTCGGGCGAGTGTTCAAGGAGAGTTTTGCCGGCAGCGGCCCCCCAAGGTCGGTAGCGGGGCTATTGGCTCTCAAACAGGCGCAAGGGGAAAAACTCCAGACTTATATCAACCGATTCAAGTCAGAAGCCCTGAGAATCCCCCGCCTGGAGGTAGCCTCAGCCATAACCACGCTGACCAGAGGCACCCGAGACGAGAACCTCTGCCGCGAACTTGTCCTCCACCCTCCCTCGACCCTTACCGAGCTAGTGACTCTGACTTTGTGCCATGCTGAGTGCGAAGAAGTACTCAGTGCATGCCGAGGCGCAACCGGCTCGGGTCAGGAGGGGGACAAGAAGCGAGCACCCGAGTCAAGCTCGGGCCAAGGAAAAAGGCGAAACCGAGACGGGGAGCACAAAGAACCATCCCGAAGTATGAGACGGGGAGCACAAGATCTATGAAGACATCAATCCTCCGCCAACCCGAGCCAATGAGGTCGAAGAGCCGCAATCGCAGCAAGCACTGCCTATTTCACAGCGATCACGGACATCATCCCGGCGATTGCCACCAGCTCCAGGATGAGATCGAGCGCCTCGTCCGCTAGGGACACCTATCCCGGTTTGTGGCCGGGCAGAAGGAAGACCGAGGCGCCCTAGAGGAGATTGATAACGCCCCTCGCGGGGTCCACATCAATGTCATCACTGGAGGAGCTGCATCAGAAGGAGATAGTAGCCGAGGAAGGAAGCGTCATGTTGAGCGGGCGAGCTAAGCCATCGAGCCTCCCAAGGCCCCGCCAAGTGAGTCCCAGGTCATAGTCTTCTCCGACCAAGACCTAGAAGGGCTGACCACCCCGCATGACGACGCCCTAGTTATATCGGCCACGATAAACCATTGTAACGTGGATAGAATTCTAATTGACAATAGAAGTGCCCCTGATGTATTGTCTTATGAGTGTTTTCTTAAGATGGGGGAGAATCCGTCTAAACTCCGCCCAATCCGAACCCCCCTTTGCGGGTTCAATGGGCAGGCCACTTATCTCGAGGGAGCCCTAAGCCTGCCAGTTACTCTCGGCACCCCACCCAAAACCGTTACGGTTATGGTGGACTTCATAGTGATCAAGGGTATGATAGCATACAACGTAATCTTCGGCCGAGGGATCCTTAGCCGAATGAAAGCGGTGCCCTCTACCTGTCACCAAAAGATGACGTTCCCCACTAAACATGGGGTGGGGGAAGTTCGGGGCAATCAGGCGATGGTCAGAAGGTGCTACAATATCTCGGTCGAAGCCACAAGGCTAGATGGGAAAAACAAGGGCACCTAGAAAGTTGAGGAAAAACCCGCAACATCCGAGCCTGGAGACGAGTTGCTAACGTTTTTCCTGAATGATGACCCGACCCTAGGAGTAAAGATTGGAGCCGACCTACCATCCGAGGTTCAGCAGTAATACAAAGATTTTCTTTTCGGGTACACCCAAGTCTTTGCATGGTCTGATGATCAACTCCCCGGGATACCGGAAGAGACAGTGATGCATAAGCTCAACCTCGCCTTGACCATGAAGCCCGTACAACAACACAGAAGGAAGCACGCGCCAGAGAAGTAGGCGATCATCAAAAAACAAGTCACCAAGGGGCAAAAGATTGGTCTTTTTAGATCGGTCATGTACCCGACGTGGCTGGCTAACGTCGTCCTAGTGCCAAAAGCTTCAAGAAAGTGGCGAATGTGCGTGGACTTCACCGACTTGAGCAAAGCCACACCAAAAGATTACTATCCGTTGCCGAGCATCGACCAACTGGTTGACTCAACCTCGGGCAACGAGATACTCAGCTTCATGGACGCCTATTCAGGTTACCACCAGATCAAGATGGATCCAGAAGACATCGAGAAGACCGCCTTCATCACCAACTTCGGCGTATACTGCTACACCCGAATGCCTTTCGGGTTGAAGAATGCTAGGGCCACGTACCAGAGGCTGGTCAACCACATGTTCGAGGGACAGCTCGGCCGGAACGTCGAGGCCTATATTGACGACATGCTCGTCAAGACCCCCAAGGCCGAAGACCACTTCGCCGACCTAGCTGAGACCTTCGACACTCTCCTGAGGTACAATATGAAGCTCAACCCCACCAAGTGTGCCTTCGGAGTAAGGTCCGGGAATTCCTGGGCTTCTTGGTGACTCAGCGTGGGATCGAGGCCAACCCCGACAAGGTCCAGGCCATCCTGGACATGCAGCCACCCACCTACACCAAGGACGTCCAACGCCTTACCGGGCGCATTGCTGCACTCAGCCGATTCCTGTCCCGTGCGGCCGAACGATGCTTACCCTTCTTCAAACTGTTAAGGGGGCCCAAAATGGCATCGGCTGCGTTCGCATGGGATGAGGAATGCCAAAAGTCATTTGCTGAGCTTAAGGAGTTCCTGGCTTCACCCCCGGTGCTGTCCAAGCCCGTCCCAGGCGAAGCCCTGCATCTCTACCTCTCGATAACTCCATCCACTGTTAGCTCGGTCCTGGTCAGAAATGACTCGGGAGTCAAGAGATCGGTCTACTGCACCAGCAAGGTGCTCAACGAGATTGAAAGAAGGTACCCTACAACCGAGAAACTCGTGCTAGCATTGGTTACCTCGACCAAGCACCTTCGACCCAGTTTTCAAGGGCACTCCATCATTGTGTTGACCGGCGAACCACTGAAGAGGATCCTCGCTCACCCTGAAGCCTCGGGACACCTCGTCAAGTGGGCCATTATGCTCGGGGCCTACGATATATCTTATCGGCCTCGCTCGGCTATCAAAGGACAGGTGAGCCGACTTCATTGCTGAGAGCACCATCCCGGCCGAAGAAAAATCTCCATCCGCACCTGGGCCAACTTGGGAATTGTTCATCGACGGATCTTCCAACTTGGCTGGGAGCGGCGTCGGTATCCTCCTGAAGTCCCCTGAAGGAGCAGAGCTGCAATACGCCTTGAATTTTAACTTCCAGGCATCCAACAACGCCTCCGAGTACGAAGCCCTTATCTCGGGAGCCCGCATGGCCCGGCGGTTGGGGGCTGAGCGAGTCAGAATTCACACTGACTCCCAACTGGTCACTAGCCAGGTCAGCGGCGATTACGAAGCTCTAGAAGCACCGATGGTCAAATACCTCCAGCTGGTCAGGACCGTGGCATAACAGTTCGAGAGTTTTGAGGTAGTCCGAATAGCTCGGGAGGAAAACTCCCGAGCAGACGCCCTCTCTCGGCTGGCCTCCTCCCTTGACCCTGAGGGTACTCGATCGGTCCTTCTCGAAGAGCTAGAGCGACCGAGCATCGATTCTGAGCTCATGGCTGTTGACTCGGCCTCCCCAAGCGACTGGCGTACTCCCTATCTATCGTGGCTCCAAGACTCTCAGGAGCCTCCCGACCCTTGGGAAGCCCGAAGATTGAAGTACCAAGCTCGGTGATTCGTCATTCTGGGTGACACTTTATACCATAGATCCTTCTCCGGTCCCCTCCAGAAGTGCATCAACACTGACGAAGCCATCCGAGCGATTCAAGAAGTTCACGAAGGCCTATGCGGAGTGCATCAAGGAGGAAGGTCGCTCGTCAGGATCTTACTTCGGCAGGGTTATTGGTGGCCCACTCTGCAGCGCGACTGCTCGACCTACGTACAATAGTGTGACCGATGCCAGTGATTTGACCATTTGGTCCATCAACCGGCAACGGAGCTCATCACCCTAGCCGAGCCTTATCCCTTTGCTCGGTGGGGGATCGACATCCTTGGGCCATTCCCTACAGCTCAATCCCAGAAGAAGTTCATCATCGTCGCCATCGACTATTTCACCAAGTGGATCGAGGCTGAAGCTACAGCTAGGATCACCGAGACAGTCGTCTGGAGTTTCATCTGGAAATCGATCACCTGTCGCTGCAGCATCCCCCAAGTGATAGTGAGCGATAATGACCGGCAATTTGATTCTCGTTATTTCCGAGATAGATGTGCCGACCTAAACATTCGTAATCACTTCACTTCGGTCGCCCACCTTCAGGCTAACGGGCTGGTCGAAAATGCCAATAAGACTATCTTAAAAGGCATTAAGACTAGGCTCAACAAAGCCAAGGGCAACTGGCTCAAGGAATTGTCGAACGTACTTTGGTTGCACAGAACGACTCCCAGAGCGGCAACCGGTGAGAGTCCCTTTCAGCTGGTGTACGGCACCGAGGTCGTGATCCCGTTGGAGATTGCTAATCCCTCCCTCCGAGTCATCTGCTTCTCGCCCGAGGCAAACGACCAGAAACTACTCAAAAATCTCGACCTAGCATATGAACTCCTAGAGATTGCTAGTATCTGAGCAACGGAATATCAACGCCGCCTCACTCGATACTACAATGCCAAAGTCCGAGATAGACACTTCCAGCCGGGAGACTTCGTTCTCAGAAAAGCCGAAGTCTCTCGACCACTTAAGGTGGCGGGCAAGCTATCTCCTAATTGGGAAGGCCCCTACCGAGTGGTCGAGACGCACGGGAAAGGAGCGTACCGACTATCTACTATGGAAGGAGAACCCATCCCTCGGACGTAGAACTTGACTATACTACGCAAGTTCTGTTTCTGAACACCCCAGTTGTGTAAGCAATATGAGATAAAGCAAAAATTTCCTTCCTCTTTCATTCAAATAATTATTTGTACATCAGAAAGGCCGAAGCCAATACAGTACATGTCAAAAAAATAAAAATCCATCTGGCACCACCATACGAGCCCATCGCTCGGCCGACCTGGTTAACCTTCCTACGTCCAGCCACTGACTCTGCCTCGTGCGAAAACTGGCTCGGATAAAGGATAGTCGACCCAGTTGGCTCGGGCAACTCGGAACAAAGGCGACAGAAGAAGGCTACCTTCCAAGTTGCTCAGGGAAGGAATACAAGTGAAGGCCTCCTCCCTACGAACTCTTTGGAAGGAAGAGAGTGCAGGCACCCTCCGAAGAGTGAAAGGGGGGAGGGGGAGAAAAAGAAACCAACAGAGCTGGACGAGGAGGCATGGGAAAGCCCGGAAAGGAGGGAGCTTAATTGGCTTCCTCCTCCCCTCGGGATGGAGTCGACGGGTCAGGGACAGGAGTTCGACATGCCCCAGCATGTCGAACCTTCTTCCCGAGTAACCTCCCCGCAAGCGCCACCAGAACTGATAAAAGAAGGCGACGTGCTTTTCGCACGTCGAACCCCCTTCTAACCTGTCCACCGACCGTCGAACTCCCTTCAGACCCGAAGCAGCAAGTTACTCTCTGCCCTCTATCGCCTGCAGCTTCGTCTTCCAGGGCATCTTCCATGCTTCAAATCTGACGGCACAACACTTCGTGAAGAAGGAGGGAGGAAAGACTGTCAGGGAAACCCTAAGCGATGGAGAGGAAGGGACGCCCTTCAGACCTTTTATAGGTGAAGGGAGGCTACTTACCTTAAATGATTCTCCCCTAAAAAACATGCTAAAGGGACTTCCCCCTACGAACGGTCACCTCAAACTCCTCGGTTCCATCCCAGCAGGACACACGAAGCGACCGAGAATTTAAGGCATGGGAAAACGGAAAGACACCCTGTCAGACGCCAGCCCAACCATCGTGCGAGTTCCTCACAGAAAGTATCGGCACTTTCCAACTACTGCGGATACGTTGGTCAAACCATGGCAATGGCGGTACAAAAGAGTTAAGTCTCCATCATAACGCTACTGCGTTACGTTTTCGACCTTTCCTTCACACAAAAAGAGAAGTTTTTTCTTCAAAAAAGGAAAAACATACAAAGAGAAAAAGCAAAATAGATACATTAGGCCTTTGGCCCATCCTGAGGCTCGGAAGTGGAAGGCTCGGACGGTCTGCCCCCGGCACCCTCGGTGACGGTCGACCCTGGCACTGACCCCACCGACGTGGGAACTACCTCAGTTGCGTGCCCTCCCGAGGCATCCGGAGTTGGCGACCCCTTGGACGAAGAGTCCCCCTGGTCTCCTTCCTCCGACGCCGAACCAGAGGAACCGGAGGACAACAAATCTGAGTCATCGCGCTGCCCAGATGGGAAATTGATTATCTCGGATGACTGTTCCTCCGCATAAGAGACAGCCCGGTCGAAGCCTTACTTGAATCCCTTGCGGATCCCCCGGCGAAGTGCTAACTCATAGTAGGGGAGGGCAGCCTCCTTAAGGTCGACCCAGCAGGCCTCCAAGTGTTTGTATTGCTCGAGTGCCTCCGCCCCGGCCGATTCCACCCTACTAGCGAGTTCGGCCTTCTCCCGCTCTGCCTCGGCCAACCTCCACTCTGCCTCGGCTGACCGCTTCTCCGCCACGGCCCGATCAGCCTCGGCCTCCCGCCGAAGGCGCATGGCTTCCTCCGCTCGGCCCAATAGCCCGATGCACTCGGCCTCCCACTGGCCATCTAGCTCGGTACGGGCCACGCGCTCCTCCTCCAGAAGCCGACTCTTCCTCTCGAGTGACTCGCGGGCCTGAGCCAATTGCTCAGTCAGCGACCGGGCATCCGCCTGGCTCACCCTCGCCAGCTCCTTGACCAAGGAGAGCTCCCGCTGAAGCCCGTCACGCTCCTCGGTGAGCTAAGCTACTTTCCCATCGGACGCGCCAAGGGTCCAAGCAAGGTTCGCCCATTCTGACTGCAACCGAGCGTAAGCTTCAGCTAGAGAGGCCCCCATCTGGGCCAAGACCAAGCCGCCCTCCATAACCAGCTCGAGGACTGCAGGCGGGGAGCGTTGCCTGTCTGCTCCCTTCACCACCTTCGTAGCTATGCTGCAACATCCTTGATACAGAGGGCCCCGGATGCCCAGCCTCTCCAGAGCCGCCGGAATAGGGACCTCCCCTCCGAGTGGCATCCCCTCGGGAGCCCCGCCGGCCGGCCCGGATCGAGCCGATGTTTCATCCACCCCTCTTGCCTCAGTCGGTTGGGGCTGCGTCGCCTCTCCTCGCGACCCCCCAGCCTCAACCGGCTCGGCCAAGACGTCGCCACCCGGAGTGCCGCCTGCCTCGATCGACGCTCCAGTCTTGACCGCGGTCGCAGAGTCACCCGCTTCAACCCCGGCCCCCTCGGTTCCTGCTGAGGGGAGAGCCGATCCAGCGCCACCATGACCAGCAGAAGCGGCCCCGGCCCCCTCGACTCCTGCTGAGGGGAGAGCCGATCCAACGCCGCCGCCAACTCCAGAAATGACCCTGGCCTCCTCGGCCCCCTCTTGCTCGGCGGATAGGAGAGCCATCCCAATAGGGTCGGCCCTATTACGCTCGGCAGAGGGGTGAGCCGAGCCAGAGTCACCTTCATCTACGGGGATGTCCTCGGCCTTCTTGGCCCGCTTCTTGGCCTTCACGACATCCCGTATCATGCCCTCCACGGGATCTTTGCGCTTGGACCCCCGCGGCCTGGAAGACCCCTCCTGGGTCACCCCCTTGCCCTTAACTCGGGCTCGGGAACGACCCTCGGGAGCTCGCGACTCATCGACAGCCGAGTCATCGCCTAGGTCGATCACCTCCCGCTCGGTCGCATGCTCCTCCACCTCAGCCGCCGCCTGGCGTCTGCGCAGAAGAAGATATGGTCAGAAAAAGAAAATGGTCTCATCATCCGACGAAGAAGCTAATTCGTGGCGCCCATACCTGTCGGCAGTAGCCGCGTGAGAAGGCACCGCTCGATGTTCTCTGGAGTCACCAGCTCCTCCGTGGATTGGTGATGCCTCATCAGAATGACCGCGTACTCCTCCACATCCGAAGAGAACTTATCCTGTCTCGGAGGAATGTTCGGATGAAAATTGGGAATTACGGGACACCTCCAAGTCTCCTCCACCGAAAAAATCGAGAAGCTTAAGAACAAAAGGCCTGAAGGGAAGACGGAACCCTCCCTTCCACGACATAAGGAAGGAGCAGAAATGGGCCGTATGAGAATCCAAGCTCGTATCGTGTGGGGCAGCCACAGCGAAATAAAATTGATAAGGTATGAGAAACTGGTGCTCCCGCCGTTTCACCTCCACCTCCCCCAGCTCGCTGCAGTTCGGAGCCGGTGGTATCACCGTCGCCCTCGCCTCAGGCTCACCCTCCCACTCTTCGACCTCCAGACACTGGTCGGCCATGGAATCTGAAGAGGAACTTGAAGAGAAATGCTCCTGAGACTCCGAAGACTCTGGAGGAAGAGGAAGCTGTTGAACCGCCTCCGCCAACTCTGTGAACGCCGCTGCAAGCCTCTGCTCTTCCGTCGTGTCCTTACGATGCATCAAAGAGCCCCAAAAGCAAGCACGAAGGAGAGCAAAACCCTAAAACGGAGCGAGTCTGGAACGACAACAAGCGCACAACGCCTATATTCCCACGCGGAAGGCGGCACGTCGTTCCAAACTTCGAGAAAGGGGGGCCTCTTCATTTCAAATCTGTCAGGATTATCATTATTACGGGCCCAGGTGACCACGACGCGTGGCTTCTTAACACCGCCAGATCTCCACCCACCCGAGCCACGCTGGTCCAAAACCCTAACAACTACTCTTCCGATCCTGCCAAGGCTCGGGAGTAGGAGGGGGATAAGTGGAGAGGGGGATTTCTGTAGCCCATTTAAGAGTAGGCCGAACTAGGTCCAACAATACCAAATGAGGCCCATCTCATCTAAGTGACCGCCCGCAGGGCCCACTTAGCATAAAAGCCTAATAAGATCACTCAGGATCAAGCACTTCCTCGGCGGCCATCAGACTTGGAATGCCCGAGCGTCAGTCAGGTCAGAGGAAGACCCACGCCCGATCTATCCCCTCGCCGGGATAAAGGCTAGCACTCAGCGCCCACTCCGATCGAGCCTCATCCGAACTATGCCTATCGCCCGGACAGGGTTGGCACTCTTCATGCTTGGAATGACCGATGATTGCTTATCCACGCTGCCGTTGAGAGCCCTTTATGAGCAGGAGTTCACAAGGATAAGGGACCCACGACCCCTCAAGGCTATAAAGATCCCACGATGAGGATGTAAAGAGTCCACGTTGAGGACGTAACTCCCGCCTGAAACTCCTCAGCTTACGGGACTCATGAGGCCAGTGCACTATTTAAACCTGGGACTCCCTCCAACAAAAGGTAAGGCCAACACACGCCTAAAACTCCCTGAGCAGGAACCACTTCACCACCTTGGTGGAGAGGGATCTCGCGCATCTCCTTCCTCCTCCATTCATAGCTTCCACCACTGCTCTACTGACTTAGGCATCGGAGGGTTTTCCCCAGGGAAGCATCCCTGGGCCCCCTGATCCGTTTCCCTTCCTTGCAGTTCTTACCCGGTGATCATCTACCTCAGCTTAGGTCCAGCGCGAGATCGCCCCTCTTTAGCCGCTCATATCAGAACAGTTCGCTGCCCCTTCGCCCTGCCGTCTCCGGCGGGGTTGGCTAGGGTTGGGAACAATAGTTAAATACGCACTATATAGAGTATGAAAATTGGGGCTTTTATGATCAATGGAACATGCACAAAATTTTATACAGGATAGCATGATCAATTAAATGTTTAGTGCCTGGAATCTCTACTTAAATCAAGGTGGAGCATAGCTAACCCTAGATATGACATGCTTCCACTAAAACCTAAAATTTTCGCAGGATACTACATGAAAATTAGGGCTTTTTAGATCAATGAAAAGAGGACATGACGATGCTTCTATCCATATATAATACTTAGGGTTTGGCTTGCTATCACCTACCTTAATCGAAAGATGAAGAAGGAAGAGGGATGCCGATCGCGCTAGGAACACACCGCCGGTGATCGACGTGATTCTCCCTCGATCGAGCTTCTCTCCGGCCGCCACAGCTTCTAAACTCTTCTAGGGTGGCAGACGATCATTTTTATAGGTTCTATAGGGTCTGGAGAGTTCTCATCGTGGAGATAAGAGTCCACGCAACTTAGTCATGCGCGAAACACGCCGGATAGGGTTGCAGCCGCCTTGCGCCGCCAAATACACCTCCTTGGGTTAGGGTTTCAGAGAATAATAAGAGGGGAAATGATCTCTTAATCCTAACCTTTCATTTGCATCCAGTTTTAGCTTAAATGATTAAGTATTGGGCTTTAATTTCGTGTTTTGAGGTCCGGTTGAGCAAAGTGTTGCTTTGGGCCTTAATCTACTAATTCGGCTTAATTAAGAGTTTTATTTAGGCTGGTCATAGAAGACAATTTTACTCAACGTTCTATCCACTATAAGATTCTAATTTTTCCAGATTTTTATAAAATGGTCAAAATTTTACTTATCCTTTTTCTTAAGGAATTTCTTATTAATTGCTTGAGATTTTTATTCATTAATATACCGGGGTGCTACAGTGAACCAATCCGAGCCTAGTTGAATTTTACATATTAGAAACCTTATAATTATGTTATTTTTTACTAAAAATTATGTTTATTTTCCTATTAAACACCATGTTTCAACATGAGCATGCCTTAGAACCTTATTTTTCATTATTATGTAATTTCATGCCAAATGTTATAATTTTGTAATTAAATGATTTTCTATGATATGGACATGATTTATGAGGTGTTAATATCATGGTTTTTGTCCATATGTTTCACCATTTCACTCTCATCTCTTGAGTCATTTTCATAAGTACATGTTGCATACTCCGGTATGCGATCATTAGATACATGTTTGCACTTATAGGCACATCTCTTGGACTTATGAACCTCTCCACCGGATATTCCTTCTGTCGGACTAGGGGATTATGTTTCAAGGCCTCTGTAAGACTCCGAGAGCATGGGATTCCCACTAGGACGCCGAGCTGGTTGTACCCTTAAAACCTAAATTATCTAGAAAGCACTCACATAATCACAAGTTGTACCCTATAGGAGATCATCCCTATTACTTAGCGGTCTTTCTCAGACTGTTTTGTTCATAAAACGGCCCCCTGGCAACCGTTATTCTCCAGAATTCTTCAAGTGTCGACTTTCTTTTCATTCTGGTTGACACAGTTTAAATGCGGCCTTCACTGGACCGTTATTATCGATTAAGCGGCCTAGCTGTGACCGTTTTCTTCTTGAAACGGCCCAATAAACTATCACTTTTTCCCTGATTCTGTCTAACCCGAGGTTTGACCTTTGACCTTTGGGTTGGGTTTTATAAGTTCCTAGATGGTCTATTGATTGTCTAGAGCCTAATATCTTGTTCAATAAGCTATATAATAAATTATGGAAGTTAAATAATATGCCGTTATGCTGTCGGATTCTCTCCGTGGCATGACCTTGCTTTAAGTCATTCTTGAACTCTCATGATTGTTTATTGGTGCATTCTTTACCTTGGTTACATTATCATGGAAACTATTGTTGAATCGAATATTACTGGCCGTACCTTATACTCGTGGAAGTAGCTGGATTTATAACATGAAGATGCAGATCGGGTACTGATTGTGTCCAATGGCTCTATGCTAACCCCCTCGTCTGATTGTCCGAAACGTACTATAAACCATCGGGTACGATGATACTGGCGTCACATTACGCTGGGAGTACTTTATTTTATAAATGAGTGAAAACCACGAGGCAATCTAGTGACATTACATTCATACGTGTTAAGTGACTTTCTAGAGCATAGCCTTCATGGTTATGAAAAGTGCATTCTCGTTACATTCTTGTTCGTGAAAGGTCATAATTACATTCGTGATATATCCTTGCTTGATCATATTTCTAATCTACGTGAGTTCTAATATCTCAATCATGATCATACCATGTTACTGATGTTACTTTGGGTTTTCACCGCATGTTCTATTGTCTTATTTCGTTTATCTTTATTCTAGAGCTAAAACATTAATCACTTAAATGTTGCCTTCATGTTGATACAACGATCCCTACTGGGCATGTGTGCTCATACCTACTTTTCCCAATCTTTTTCAGGAAGTTCTAGCGGGTCAGATTCAGGCTACTCAAGCGATGAGTCCGAGAGTGATTGATGGTTCAAGAGAAGCCGTAGTTAGTCTAGTCAAGAGTCAATTATGTGATTTTCTATTTTATTGAGTCCAGTTAGTCAATGAGTCAAGATCATGTACTTGATTATTATTATCAATAAAATGTAGATTTTTTTGATCGAATTATTGTGTCCATTCATTTTATGTGTGAATGATTATGATCTAATTGTTACTGTCACTTGAGGCTTCTATTGCCGACTGTTCACGTTCACGATTGTTTCCGCTGTACATATATCTCGCGGTGTGACATATTTGGAGGATGTCCTTGTATTCTCTCATCTCTGATTTCGCTGCTTTATCGAATATGAAAATGTCATCTGCGTACATCACATGGGTGACAGCCGGAGCTCTACTGTTAACCTTAAGGCCTTGAATCTTCCCCTCATCTAATTTTTTCTTGATCAAACTGGTGAGGACTTTGGTACACACTATGTACAGATATGGTGAGAGGGGGC